>JAHHZJ010002931.1:0-22665 GCA_021437245.1 Aegilops speltoides | reverse complement strand
ATCGCAGCCGGATACGATTTACACTAAACGGAGGAGCTGTCAGGTGCGCATTCTAAACAAAGCGTCGAGCGGGATCTACATGTGAAGCGGAAGTACATAGCAGCTTCGAAGCAGCTAATGAAGGAGTCTGGATGAAGGAGTTCATATCCATCTAGGTGTCATACCTAGTGCATCGGGTCCAATGAAAATCTTCGTGACAATCATCGAGCAATTGCCTTAGCGAAGGAATCCAGATTTCACAAGAGGACCAAGCACATCAAGAGACGCTTCAATTCCATCCGGACTTAGTCCGTGGGAGACATAGAGATTTGCAAGATACATACGGATCTGAATGTTGCATGCTAACTAAGCCTCTTCCACGAGCAAAACATGATCAGACCAAGACTCCATGGGTGTTAGAATCATTACTATGTAATCTAGATTATTGACTCTAGTGCAAGTGGAGATCAAGGAAATATGCCCTAGAGGCAATAATAAAGTTATTATTTATTTCCTTATTTCATGATAAATGTTTATCATTCATGCTAGAATTGTATTAACCGGAAACATGATACATGTGTGAATGCATAAACAAACAACTTGTCACTAGTATGCCTCTACTTGACTAGCTTGTTAATCAAAGATGGTTATGTTTCCTAACCATGAACAAAGAGTTGTTATTTGATTAACAAGGTCACATCATTAGTAGAATGATCTGATTGACATGACCCATTCCATTAGCTTAGCACACGATCGCTTAGTATGTTGCTACGCTTTTATCCATGACATATACATGTTCCTGTAACTATGAGATTATGCAACTCCTGCTTATCGGAGGAACACTTTGGTGCTACCAAACGTCACAACGAATCGGGTGATTATAAAGGAGTACTACAGGTGTCTCCAAAGGCGATGTTGGGTTGGCGATTTGAGATTAGGTTTTGTCACTCCGATTGTCGGAGAGGTATCTGGCCCTCTCGTAATACACATCACTCAAGCCTTGCAAGCATTACAACTAATGAGTTAATGTGAGATGATGTATTACGGAACGAGTAAAGAGACTTGCGTAACGAGATTGAACTAGGTATTGGATACCGACGATCGAATCTCGGCAAGTAACATACCGATGACAAAGGAACAACATATGTTGTTATGCGGTCCGACCGATAAAGATCTTCAGAGAATATGTAGGAACCAATATGGGCATCCAGGTCCCGCTATTGGTTATTGACCGAGACGTGTCTCGGTCATGTCTACATTGTTCTCGAACCGTAGGGTCCTGCACGCTTAAGGTTTCGATGACGCTTATTATGAGTTTATGTATTTTGATGTACCAAGAAGTTCGAGTCCCGATGTGATCACGGACATGACGAGGAGTCTCAAATGGTCGAGACATAAAGATTGATATATTGGAAGCCTATATTTGGAGTTCGAATGGTTCCGGTGAAAACGGAATTTACTGAGTACCGGAGGTTACCGAACCCCGGGAACTAAATGGGCCTTAGTGGGCCTCGAGGGAGAAGAGGAGGGCGGCCAGGTGGCGCGCGCCTCCCCCAGTCCAATAGGACAGGAGGGGGGCGCCTCTTCCTCTTCCCTCCCCCAATCCTACTCCAACTAGGAAAGGGGGATTCCTACTCCGTGGGAGTAGGACTCCTCCCGCCTCCTCTAGGCCGGCCGCACCTCCCTCCCTCCTTTATATACGGGGCAAGGGGCACCCTAGAACACACAAGTTTGATCTACGGATCGTTCCTTAGCCGGTGCGGTGCCCCTTCCACCATATTCCACCTCGGTCATATCGTCCAAGCTTAGGCGAAGCCCTCGCCCGTAGAACATCAAGATCGCCACCACGCCTCATGTCGACGAACTCTCCTCGACACTCGGCTGGATCGGAGTACGAGGGACGCCATCGAGCTATACGGTGTCAAGAACTCGGGGCGCCGGAGTAACGGCGCCGGATCGGTCGGATCGCGAGGAGAACGACGACTACTTCCTCTACGCCAGATCGCTCCGCTCGGGTCTACGAGGGACGAGACAACACTCTCCCTCTCGTGCTATGCATCACCATGATCTTGCGAGTGCGTAGGAAATTTTTGAAATTACTACGTCCCCAACAATCACCACTCGGCCGCCCTGCCGCCACTCGGTTGGTCACCCCATAACCACTCGGCCGCCTGCACATCGGTTGGTCACCCATCGCCACTCAGCCGCCCAGCCGCCACTCGGTTGGTCACCCCATCACCACTCGGCCGCTCAGCACTTTCCCGGTTGGTCACCTCATCACCACTAGGCCGCCTGCCGCCACTCGGTTGGTCACCTCATAACCACTGGCCGCCTGGCCGCCACTCGGTTGGTCACCCCATAACCACTTGGCGCCAGCCACCACTCGGTTGGTCACTCATCACCACTGGCCGCCCGCCGCCACTCGGTTGGTCACATCATAACCACGGGCGCTCCACGCGTCGCCACTCGGTTGGTCACCATAACCACTCGGCCCCTGCCACCACTCGGTTGGTCACCTCATCACCACTCGGCCGCCCACAGACGCCACTCGGTTGGTCACCTCATAACCACCGGCCTGGCCGCCACCAGGTTGGTCACCCATAACCACTCGGCCGCCCGCTCCTGTGAGGACATTCTTTTCCCTAATGTGTTTTGGTGATTGATGACAATGCCTTTGCGGACTAATCGGTGCTTTGATTTCTCAGATAGCTTATAGCTAGGCACGAGACGGTTCGAGCCCCTCAAGATTATTGAAGACGGTGGTTCTCACGCTTTTGGTGGGTTGAGTCGAGAGTGGCCGCATATTAAGAGGGGTCCCGGAGATGTTTGGGTGGAATCTTCACGCACACATTCCCGCCCTTGTCTCCGCTTTTCCTAGCCTTTGGAGCCTCCTGCTTTTCTCGTGCGATTTCTGGTTTATGTAGTACCTTTGGGAGCGGTAGTACCAGGCGCCATGTAGTACTGGGCCTGCCGAGTAGTACCGCAGGGTCCACGGTAGTACCGCCCGCCTGGGCGTAGTACTACAGGCTTCGCCGCACTCGCCAGATGCGCTGTAGGGCGGATGTAATTTTTACTCAAGGCTCATAGTTCCGCTACGCGCTGTAGTACGCTGCCCCGGCGCGTAGTACCGTGTCGGGTTTCGACCGCTTTCACGTAGTAGGCACGGATGTAGTCTTTTAGGAGTTCCAGCTTTGCAGTAGTATCACATGTGTCAGCGGTAGTACGCTGGCGTAGTACCGCCCATGCCTGGCCTGCCCTAGCTACATCCGTCTGGCGCGGTAGTACCGTGGTCCTCCACGGTAGTACCGCGAGCCCTTGCGGTAGTACCTGCCTCAGCGCTGAGTACAGGTCGCTGGCTGGATCCTTGAATAACGGTTGATCTCACCTACCACTATATAAGGGTCGCCTCACCTCTAGTTGACTACCTCTTCTATTCCTAAGCTCCATTATTGCTCCAAGCTTCATTTTCGCCGATCTTTCTCTCCCAGCCAATCAAACTTGTTGATTTGCTCGGGAGGGATTGAGAGGGCCTCGATCTACACTTCCACCAAGAGATATTTGATTCCCCCACTAATCCCTAGCGGATCTTGTTACTCTTGGGTGTTGAGCACCCTAGACGGTTGAGGTCACCGTGAAGCCATACTCCATTGTGGTGAAGCTCGTGGTGTCGCTTGGGAGCCTCCAATCAAGTTGTGGAGATAGCCCCAACCTTGTTGTAAAGGTTCGTGCACGCTTCAAGGGCACCAATAGTGGAATCACGCACCTCGCATTGTGTGAGGGCGTGAGGAGAATACGGTGGCCCTAGTGGCTTCTTGGGAGCATTGTGCCTCCACACCGCCTAACGGAGACGATTTCCTTCAAAAGGAAGGAACTTCGAACACATCCTCGCTCCACCGCTCCACTCTTGGTTATCTTACCCTTTACTTGTGCAAGCTTTATTGTGTCATCTTTGTTGATTGTGTGTTTGCTTATCGTTGTCACATCATATAGGTTGTCCACTTAGTTGCACATCTAGACAACTTACTTTGTTGCAAATTTTAATTTGGTAAAGAAAAGGTAAAATTGTTAGTTGCCTATTCACCCCCTCTAGTCAACTATATCGATCCTTTCAATTGGTATCAGAGCTACGCTCTCTTTTTAGGACTTTACCGCCCAAAGAGTATGAGTTGACTTGTAGATTTATGTATGGAGCACCCAAGTAATGCTAGATCGCCACGGGAATGGGGTGACTCGATCTCACGTGAGGAGTTCAATGTGGCTTTGGACACATTGAAAACCTCCATGACGACCGAGGTCAAAGACATGTTTAAGGAATTCTTAGAAGGGCTTAAAAGTTCCACCGCATCGCTGAAAGTGGGTGATCCCATTACCACGGTGACGGATGCTAACCCCGACAAGGGGAAGCTACTAGTGAGAAAGCCTCCATGTCTAGTGGTAAAATGGCACCGCATCTATGCCCATGTGGAACCTCCTCCCGCCTATGGTGGACCTATTCTCTACTCATTTAAATCATGCCGTCCACCTCCCAAGGTTGACAAAAGGAGGATTTTGATTCTTGGGTTTATCGCTTTAAGGCCATTTGAATCATGTGAACACTAACCTTTGGAGAATCATTGAAGAAGGTTTTTATCCGCATGACCCAAGCAACTTCACCCAAGAGAAACCGTGGATCATCAATTCAATGAGAATGCTCTTCATCATCCAAGAAGGATCCTTCCAAGATCTCCTCATCTCCGCCTTACACCTTGGCCAAAGATGCTTGGCAAAGTGATATCCTTATATCGGGAAGTGCAAGCATTCAACGCTCCAACTATGAAGTGGTGCAAGACGGCCGATGAGTTTGCTATGAAGGAAGATGAAGAACCTCAAGAGCTCTATCAAGAGTTACCAAGCTCGCGTCTCTCTCCGGATCATGGAAGTAAGGACACGGATGACAATTGGATCGCAAATTCCTCAAGGCAATGATGCCCTACAACAAGGCCATGTCCTCCGCATCCGCAAAGACCGGACTTCCACACCTTGTCCTCAAGTGATGTGTTGATGAGTTTGTGGCAATGAGCATTTTGGACAAGACCGCCGACAATGCGGTGCTGCTCCCAAAGAGCAAAGAAGCCCAATCTTGCTTTGAAGGCCAAGGCTCATGTCAAGAAGAGGAAGATGAGGAAGAAGAAGGAACAATCTCAAGATAATGGTATGCCTATCATGAACACATGGCTCTTGCTTCAAGACAATTTTGGAACAAGAAGAGCTCAAGGCCCAACTTCAACAAAAGCAACTCAAGTGGGGAAAAGGAAGCAACGCGGAGGACGTGTTCAATTGTGGAAATGTGAGTCACTTGCATGGAGTGTCCGTATGAGAAGAGGGAAGACAATGGTGGCAAACTCATTCGCAAGGACAAGGCCAAGTCTTTCCCAACAAGAGCAACTTCACCAAGAAGTCTCCTCACAAGGCTTTAGTGGTACAAGAAGAATACAATGAGGATGATGATGATGATGAAGATGGAGAGTTGGTTGCCATGGCCTCACATATGGAGACTCCTCGTGTGTCTCTTCGACTCTCCAAATGAAAGCATCACCGCTAAGTGCCTCATGGCTAAAGCCACCAACAAGGTAACCCCCAACATCAAAACTACCTTCATTGATCATTCTTCAACGGAATGCATTGATGAACATGAGGGGTCTAATGATGGAGAACGAGTTTGAGTCTTTTATGAGTAAACTCAAAGGTAAATCCAAGAAGCACTTTGTTGCTCTCTTGGAACAACTTGGTGAAGCCAATGACATAATTGAGGCTCACGAAGATACCATCTCTAAGATGGAGGGCATAGTCGAGACTATGCCGATGAGATCTCGGATCTTTCCAATGCCCTTGAGGAAGAGCGTGGTCTTCGCTTGGCTCTTGAGGAGTCATACAACGATGACCATGCTAAGCTAAAGAAAGATTGTGAACATGCTCTTGTTGTCTCTCGTGTGTTAAACTCCGAGAAGGCCAAACTTGAAGTTGATCTTGCTAGACTTAAGGAGGAATTTGACATACTTGACAAGGCTCACAAGGTCTTGAAGGGTAGTCATGCTAACCTCAAGGAGTCTCATGATCAACTTCAAGTGAAGCTAACTAAGGAGAAAGCCACCTTCCTCATATGGTTTTGATTGATAATGCAAATGCTACTAACCCATGTTGTGAGCATGTGCATCTTGTTGAGGAGAACGCTAAGTTGAAGGAGCAATTGAGAAAGGCCTTGTGTCATGCATACAAGGCGAGAAGAACCTCAACGACCTCTTGAGCAATCAAAAGGAAGTTGTGTCCAAGAAAGGGATTGTGTGGACCCAAGTCCAAGATCAAGAACAACAATGACAAGATAAACGACCTCCTCCTCTCAAGCAAACTTTTGTGAAGGAGGGGAGGGTGCTCCTAAGGAGAAGAAGAAGAACAATGCTAAGGTGATGGTGTCAAGAAGAGCAATGCCACCATTCCGTATAAAGCCACGACTTTAATCCTTCTTATGTATTATGTCATAGTGATGGGCATGTTTATGCCAAATTCGCTGGTTCTCCTTATGAGTACATTGAATGGTCTATTTGGGTTCCCAAGACCCTTGTTGTTAACATCAAAGGACCCATTACAAAATGGGTACCTAAAACCAAGCATTGATTTCTTGTAGGTGTTTGCTTCCGTGGGGTTCATGGTTGCTCGATAGTGGAGCTACAAATCATATGACCGAAGCAAGGACTTGGTGGTGGACGCTCACAAGATTCCATCTATGCCCACCAATGTCGAGTGGGTGATGCCTCCCTCTAAGGTATTGGGACTCGCAAGGTTGTCATTTCTCAAGATCTCACGATCGAGAAGGTCATGCTTGTAGAGTCCCTTGCATACAATTTACTTTCCGCTCACAACTTGCAATCATGGGCTTTGCCACTTTCTTTGATATTGATACCGGGCCTCTTGTGGAGCAAGACTCTTAAAGTAGTTTTGTTGGGCATGTCGAGAACGGTCTATATGTGATTAACTTTTCGAGCGACCCACTAAGACCGCGACATGCCTAATGGCTAAAGTTGATGTGGGTTGGCTTTGGCATCGCCGCCAGCCCATGTCAATATGAGATCTTTGCAAAGTCTTCAAGGGGACCATGTTCGTGGACTAACGAATGTTAGTTTTGCCAAAGATCGTGCTTGCAAGGCTTGTATCAAGGAAAGCTACATGAGAAGGTTTCACCTCCCACGATCGTCATCTACTCAAGAGGCCTTTGAGCTCCTTCACTTGGATCTCTTTGGGCCTCCATCCTTTGACAGCCTTGGGGTAGAAAGTACGCTTGGTGATTGTGGATGATTATTCAAGATACACTTGGGTATATTTCTTCAAGAGGAAGAGTGAGACCCAACAAACCGTCATTGACTTTGCAAATGAAGCTCAACGTCAACACAATGCAAAGATCTTGACAATAAGAAGCTTACAACGGCTCGAAGTTCAAGAACTACACCTTGATGAGTTTTTAGTGATGAGGGATCAAGCATCAATATGCCGCCCATATACCCTCAACAAAACGGTGTAGCGGAAAGGAAGAACCGGACGTTGATGGATGCGCAAGGACCATGATGGCGGAGTTCAAGTCTCCATACAACTTTTGGGCCGAAGCCATCAACACCGCATGTCATGCATCCAATCGGCTCTACCTCGCAAGGGCTTGAATAAAACTCCATATGAAATACTTACTGTAACAAGCCCAATCTCAAGTACTTTCGGTGTTCGGTGTAAGTGTTTCATTCTCAAAAAGGGTGTCCGGTTGTCAAGTTTGAGGCTAGAGCTTATGAGGGCATATTTGTTGAGTTATGCTACAAACTCTCATGTTATCGGTCCTCAATAAGTCTACGGACTTATTGAGGAGACGGTAACGTGGAGTTTGATGAGAATAACGGCCCCAAGTGGAGCAAAGTGGTACTTGTGATGTAGGTGATGAAATTCCTCCCAAGCCATAAGAAGAATGGGTGTTGGTTTCATCCTACCCATTGAGGAACCCCTTGTGGTCAAGGAGAAGGACAATGCTCCACTCAAGTGGAGCCATCACCAACCCAAGACCCACACGCTCAAGAACAAAGTGAAGGCCTCAACCAAGTGAACAAGACCAAGGGCAAGGACATTCTCGAGATGGTGGTGAACCATCACATGGTGGTGGTGAACCATCACATGATGCTCAAGGTCAAGTTCAAGATCAAGCTCAAGATCCGAACGGCGCCAAGATGATCATGTTTCTCTCCTCATCTCACTTCCGAGGAGGAATTGAGCGCCGCCAAGATTGCTTCCAAGCTCACTCACTAAAGGGCACATCATGGAGAATGTGCTTGAAGTCTAACAAAGGGGTAAGCACTCACGACAATTAGCAAATTATTGTGAACATCATGCGCTTGTCTCTTGTGTGGAACCCCAAAGGTGTATGAAGCGCCAAGACCCGGATTGGCTCAATGCCATGCATGAAGAACTCAACAACTTCGAGCACAACAAAGTGTGGAGATTGGTGCCAAGACCAACGGAGAATCATAATGTCATTGGAACCAAGTGGATTTTCAAGAACAAGCAAGATGCTCATGGGACCATCATTCGCAACAAGGCTCGCTTGGTGGCACAAGGCTACCCCAAGTCGAGGGTATCGACTACGGTGAAACCTTTGCTCCCGCTGTCGCCTTTGAATCCATACGCATGCTTATTGCTTATGCCTCTCATCATAACTTTAAGTTGCAACAAATGGATGTGAAGAGTGCTTTTCTTAATGGTCCTATTAGTGAGTTGGTTCTAAGCAACCCCCGGTTCGAGGATCCCTACTTTCCGATCATGTGTACCAACTCGATAAGGCACTCTATGGCCTTAAACAAGCCCCACGCATGCGGGTATGACCACCTTACCGAGTTGTTACAAGATCGTGGGTTTGAAGTTGGGCTAATCGACCCCACTTTTTACTAAGAAGGTCAACGGGAGTTGTTTGTGTGCCAACTATATGTTGATGACATTATCTTTGGTTCTCCTAACAAAGCTTTCAATGATGAATTTGCCTCACTAATGACCTCAAAGTTTAAGATGTCTTCCATGGGAGAGTTGAAGTTTTTTCTAGGTTTCGAAGTGAAGCAACGAAGAGAAGGTACTTTCATCAACCAAGCCAAATACACTCAAGACATGCTCAAGAGATTCAAGCTAAGTGATGTCAAGTCCGCTTCCACTCCAATGCCCACAAGTGCCAACTTGACATTGATCCCAATGGTAAAGCGGTGGATCAAAGGTATATCGCCCATGATTGGATCCTTGCTTTACCTTTGTGCATCTAGACCGGATATCATGTTGAGTGTGGGAATTTGTGCACGGTTTCAAGCCGCACTAAAGGAAAGTCACTTTGTGGCAAGTTTAATCTTTCGATATTTGGCTCATACCCCAAACTTTGGCTTATGGTACCCAAGAGGAGCAAACTTCAAGCTTGTTGGATATTCGGATTCCGATTGGAGACAAAGTGGATAGGAAGTCCACTACCGAGGGTGCCAATTTCTTGGGTGCTCTTGGTGAGTTGGTCTTCCAAAAAGCAAAGTTGTGTGTCTCTCGCCCACTGCGGAGTATGTGGCTGCCGGTAGTTGTTGTCACAACTCTTATGGATGAGGCAAACTTTAAAGGATTACGTGTCATTTGTGACAAAGTGCCTCTATTGTGTGACAATGAAAGCGCCATCAAGATTTCCTCAACCCAAAGGCAACACTTCAAGACGAAGCATATCGAGATTAGGTATCACTTCATCCGGGATCACATTAGGCGAGGCGAGATCGAGCTCAACTATGTCAACACTCATGATAACCTTGCAGTACATCTTCACGAAGCCCTTGGATGAAGCAAGATTTCATGAAGTTAAGGCATGAGCTAAATATCATTGATTCGAGCAATGTGGCTTGAACCCTTGCACATCCCACCACACTCAATATGTTGTCTAGTCTAGGTGTAGGATGGACATAGGGGAGTGTTTGTTCAATCAATGAACTTTCCTCCCCCATAATGCATAAATTGATCAAGTCTTTCACTCTCGCCATTTTTGATGGTTCTAGTGCTTCAAAGACGAGTTTTGGTCATGGGCCCAAGGTTAAAATCTTCGGCGCCATACCAATTGATTCACACATAGGTGGCTTCGCCACCGCCTCTCTTTGAAGAGGTGTTGTTTTTGTTGTTCTTGTGCCTTCTAGTAGCTCGTGTTGTTGGGTGTTTCTTTGTGGCATGTGGTTTTTGTGTTTTGGTTCCTGCTGATTCGGCATTGACCAGTTGTACATTTTTGAGTCAGACTACCGCCCAGTGTCACGATATTGCTACTATGCGGTACTATCACAGGTCACGCGCATTACGCTGAGGGTCACGCAGATTACCGCATGGACATCGCGTACACACCGTGGGGGGCGGGAGTTATGATCGGGCAGGAGTTCCTCTCCCATACCCATTCACTTATCCCTAACTCCTCGCTCTCTCTCTCTCGTCACGAACGGCGCCGGAGGTCCTCACCGATCTCCGCTCCGCCCACTCTCCTGAGTCCGACCTGGGATCGCTCCTCACCACTTCCTCTTGCCATGGAACCAGGTTTCTCCCCAAATCCCCCGCTTCTTGTTGGTTCTTTCGTGTTTAGGTTTTGGGGAGATGCATGTGTGTTCTTGAGATTTTAGGCTAAATCTATGCAAGAGTAGGACTAGGAGAGTTGTGCTGCGAGGAATTATGCTTGCTGTTTGTCTTGTACAAGTATTGATCTATCGTAGTACCGCTCGTGGCTTCGCTGGCTTTTTCTCAGATTTGAATCTGATTCGATTGATGCGGGTACATCCCCCGCGACGGATTTCATCTCCTGCGTATCACTCAAGACGGTCGGCGCGACTACCGTGTGCCGCTGGTCTGCACTTTTTCATCGCTTATGGGTACTACCGCTTCTCATGCGCGTACTACTGCACCATATCACGGATTACTCGCTATATCGCGGTACTACCGTGATCCGGAGCCGCAAACAGTCAGACTCACGGGCTCTCACGATACCGTATGTTCTATACTTGTCCATGGCACTTAGTATGTCTGTTTTCGCTTGCTTTTGCCGAGGTCTTTGCATTGATCATTCGCCTTGCCGTGTTGTTGTTGCTTTTGTGTCTCGTGGTGGCTCTGCGGTCCAATCCCAGCCGTGACACCGCTCCAAGCGCCAAGAATCAAGATGGAGCACCAGCGCTCCAATGCTCCTGCGACCTGTCAAGTCCATCGCATCCAAGTTCAAGGAACCCATGGGCATGGATGAGATTCTCTCTCAGATTATGTTCATATCGAAGATGGACCCCTATGCAAATCCTCGTATACCGCTGAGGCTGTGAGCTGTTCCGACCAAGGCCAAACTAAGTGTACTTGGATGTCATCAAGAACAAGGAACACCTATGTGGAAGTCAAGTGGATCGACATGAATCACATGAGGCAGGACAAGCATCGGAGTACTTTGGAGAGGCTCTAGATCCGTGGAGCAGTTTCATTGAGCATGTGATTTCCTTCCACCGACTATGATCCCGAGCTCATTGGTCAGCTTCTTGCTCAGGTACTTTCATCCCGCACGGAGAGGAGGATGACTTGATGACCAATGGACGCCACCGACCGCCACCGGAAGGAGTTTATGGATTTGCTTCAGTTCCGATGATGGGCCTGATTCTCCAAAGGTGTTCGCCCCATGCCAACACAACGCTCCGCCAACAAGAACTTGCTCCAGCCATACCTTGTTGAAGGAGCTTCCCAATGGGAAGATCACTTGGGTGCTCAACTCCTTCCCGACATCATGTATCGATCTTCCGCAACTCTTCTTCCGATTGCATAAGGCCAATGTTCATGCATATATGGTGGACATGATGCTCATATGTGAGAATGCACGGATGTCTCGCATCAGCCTCTGGATGTTTCCACATCATGTGGTGCGAGCTCAAGTTTGCGGTATTCAACCGCAGTGCCCATCTATGGACCTTACCTGTCGTCTCGATCTCCAAGGCTTGGGAGAAGATCTATCCTGGTGTTGACTTTCGTGCTCCAGATCGGGTTCACACGAGTCCATCACCAGATTGCCCAAATGGGCCAACACTTCCACTCGTGGCCGAGTCCTCCGCTGCTAGGAGGGCAAGTGCCGAGGAGCGCTCGAGCAGTGGTGTTGTTGATGACAGGCTCGACCTCTCAGAGTTCCACCGAGCCATCATGGGCCAAGAAGCTCAAGGACAAGATGAAGACTTTGTTCTCGCATGCAGGCCAAGGGTCAGATTCCCCACGCTGAGTCCAAGGCCAGCCGCTCGCCACAAGGAGGTCATGAAGCTATATGGACAGGAGCTCGAGGCTGAGGACTCACTACCCCGAGGCAGCTTGATGGCGGGCAAGGGTACAAGTGGACCGACTCAAGAGGACATCGACGAGACCGCTCTCCGCCGAGTCGATGAGGAGGACTGGATACCTTTTTCTGCCTCGAGCCATCGCGTGTAGGTGTCCTTTCCGCCTTTTTACGCCTCGATGCCAAAGGGGAGAAAGTGTAGGATTTATGTGTGTGTCGTGGTTTATGCGCTTTGCCTTATTTGGAACCTTGTTTGGAACCTCGCTTGCCTTGGTTTGCTTTTGGCGTGTTGAGACCTTCCTTCATATGGTGTAAGACATTTGCTACCTATCGTATTTCGTTAGCCTATCTAGTTTATGTCATATCATGCTCATATTGTGCTCATTTTTGCTTAGTAGTAGTTCTTTTTCTAGATATGCCTTGTTTCTAAAATATAGGGGGAGTGGTGTTCCTAGTTGTGTGCAATGCAGTCCAAAGCATCTATCTAGTATGCACACATCTAGGGGGAGACCGCCTATATTTTAGAGATGTGTTGGTTTGCCTCGGTTTCATATTCTTTACCTTGTGTAATCCAGATTGTCATCAATCCACCAAAAGGGGAGATTGTGAGGACATTCTTTTCCCTAATGTGTTTTGGTGATTGATGACAATGCCTTTATGGACTAATCGTGTGCTTTGATTTCTCGATAGCTTATAGCTAGGCACAGACGGTTCGATGCCTCAAGATTATTGAAGACGGTGGTTCTCACGCTTTTGGTGGGTTGAGTCGAGAGTGGCTGATTATTAAGAGGGGGTCCGCCGGAGATGTTTGGGTGGAATCTTCACGCACACATTCCCGCCCTTGTCTCCGCTTTCTTCCTAGCCTTTGAGCCTCCTGCTTTTCTTCTCAGGTGCGACTTGGTTTAGTAGTACCGCTTGGGAGCGGTAGTACAGCAGGCGCCATGGAGTACTGTGGCCTGCCAGTGTAGTACCGCAGGGTCCACGGTAGCTCCGCCTGGCGGTAGTACCCAGGCTCCTGGCCGCACCCGCCAGAGGCGCTGTAGGGCGGATGTAATTTTTTACATCCGGCTCATGTAGTTCCGCTCGGCGGTAGTACTGCGCCTCGGCGCGTAGTACGTGTCGGGTTTTCGACCGCTTTTCTAGTCATGCTAGTAGGCACGGATGTAGTCTTTTAGGAGTTCCAGCTTTGCGGTAGTATCAGATGTGTTGCGCGTAGTACCGCTGCGTGTAGTACCGCCCATGCCCGGCCTGCCCTAGCTACATCCGCTATGCGGTAGTACCGTGGTCCTCCACGGTAGTACCGCGAGCCCTTGTGTAGTACCTGCCTCAAAGCGCTGAGTAAGGCCGCTGGCTGGATCCTTGAATAACGGTGGATCTCACCTACCACTATATAAGGGTCGCCTCCTACCTCTAGTTGACTACCTCTTCTATTCCTAAGCTCCATTATTGCTCCAAGCTTCATTTTCGCCGATTCTCTCCCCAGCCAATCAAACTTGTTGATTTGCTCGGAGGGATTGAGAGGGCCTCGATCTACACTTCCACCAAGAGATATTTGATTCCCCACTAATCCCTAGCGGATCTTGTTACTCTTGGGTGTTGAGCACCCTAGACGGTTGAGGTCACCGTGAAGCCATACTCCATTGTGGTGAAGCTTCGTGGTGTCGCTGGGAGCCCAATCAAGTTGTGGAGATAGCCCCAACCTTGTGTAAAGGTTCTGCTGCCGCCTCAAGGGCACCAATAGTGGAATCACGGCACCTGATTGTGTGAGGGCGTGAGGAGAATACGTGGCCCTAGTGGCTTTGGGAGCATTGTGCCTCCACACCGCCTAACGGAGACGCATTTCCTTCAAAAGGAAGGAACTTCGTAACACATCCTCGCTCCACCGGCTCCACTCTTGGTTATCTTACCCCTTTACTTGTGCAAGCTTTATTGTGTCATCTTTGTTGATTGTGTGTTTGCTTATCGTTGTCACATCATATAGGTTGTCCACTTAGTTGCACATCTAGACAACTTACTTTGTTGCAAATTTTAATTTGGTAAAGAAAAGGTAAAATTGTTAGTTGCCTATTCACCCCCTCTAGTCAACTATATCGATCCTTTCAATAGCGCCACCGGTTGGTCACCTCATAACCACTAGGCCCGCCGCCACCAGTTGGTCACCTCATAACCACTGGCCGCCTGCACACCATCGGTTGGTCACCCATCACCACTGTCACCCCTGACACAGTTTTTACAATCTCATAAATGATTGTTATTCTTTTTAAATGCTCTAAATCCCAAGGTGACTTAGGCTGAACTGTCTCGCCTAAGTTTTAAAAATCCTACCGAGTGGAGAGCAACCTCCCACTGGGGGCTTAGCTGCAGTCCAAGACTACCTAAGTTTTAAAAAATCCCATGAGTGGAGAGCAACCTCCCAATCTGGGCTTAGCTGCAGTCCAAGACTGCTAAGTTTAAAAAATCCACCGAGGAGAGCAACCTCCCCCTGGAGGGCTTAGCTGCAGTCCAAGACTCCTAAGTTTAAAAAATCCACAGAGTGGAGAGCAACCTCCCACTGGGGCTTAGCGCACCAAGATCTACTTAAGTTTTAAAATCCTACCGAGTGGAGAGCAACCTCCCACTGGGCTTAGCTGCAGTCCAAGACTCTAAGTTTAAAAATCCTACCGAGTGGAGAGCAACCCTCCCACTGAGGGCTTAGCTGCAGTCCAAGATACTAAGTTTAAAAACACCACACGGCCGCCTCAAGCTGCCACGGTGGTCACCTCATCACCACACGGCCGCCTCTGGCCGCCACTCGGTTGGTCACCTCATCACCACTCCGCCTCAGGCCGCCACTGGTTGGTCACCTCATCACCACTCGCCGCCTCCAGATCGCCGCAGCTAGTCGCTCATCACCACTGCCACTGCACTTCGCATAACTAAGTCATTTTACATTCTCGTTATTTCAGTATCCCGTAATTCACACATCACCTTCACTCAAGGCGCACCACCAAGTGTACCTCACGCCGGCTGCTTATTTTCACATACTTGCTTAGATCGTTATGTGACTCCAAGTCCAGCTTACATTTTTTCAAGATACATCATTCATGAACACCATGTGTCATTCTTAATTTCGAAGTTTGCATCGTCCTCCGGGCTGCAACTTAGTCAAACACTACACTTCCATTTTATTTGAGCCAATATTCCAATGAGTTCAGTCGATCCATCGCTCGAAAGTTCGAACCGATCCTTCGCTTTTCGCATCTGCTGGTTAACCAGCAAGCCCCTTGCACTCCCAGGTGTCTACGGGTGTTATTCACACAAATCATTTGAGCACACACCAATTTCCTCAAGAAATTATTTCGCTGGCTTGTGCCATTTTTTTACACAAGTTACGTGATCACTTGATGGCCCTATGCGCCAACTTCATCGCTCTGACCGGTCACCGCATCGTCCTAGTGCACCACAACACCTACCTTGTCGCCCGCTGACTTCAAACACATCCGCCAACCCCTGGAATCTCTTCATTGTATCAATGATATAGACCTCCAGCATGAGATGATAAGTCCCTTTTATAATCAAATTTCACACTTCACTTTTTAAGTTTGCCTTTTCGAGCATCACTGAAGATTCTCCTCATCTTTACCCGAGTCTAACTCGGATGAATTGCAAATCATCCATTCAAAACTATATTTCTCGTGGTTCCGATATATCCGCTGTCAAAGCCTGTGATACACTGGGCTACGCCACACCTGGGGCTGCATCTCATTTGGAATGACACTCTCCCGAGTGGTCGACTACTTCATCACCGCAGATCCTTCACTTCAACAAATGCATACAACCGCCACTTCGACAAGTTTAGTAATCACCAGACGCTTCGCATGCCATCTTCATTCCTACTCGTAATCAGTTGGACACCGGTCTTCTCCCCGCAACCACGCTAACCGACCCCACTACATAAGCTTCAAAAGCATTCACTAAGTCCTCCGAGGACCATTTTCGCCATCCGGCACACGCGCTTAGCCCAGGCCCGCCACCGTTGTGCACGCCTTCACCACTCGGCTGCCCCGATCTTCACTTGGCTAGATATATAGTCCCACATTCGACCACTTCACACGCCATCACCATTCGCCGCCCACGCCCGCCACTCGGTTGGGCACGCTCACCACTGATCATTCAAGATCGTCACTTGGTTGTACACATCATCGCTTCTTCGCTGCCACCATCAAGAGGACATGTCTTTACCTCTACACCCCAAAGACGAGAACGACTAAGTTACCATATGGTCAAACCTCATATCACACTCAGAGCAAGCTTACCTCCTTCGAAAGCATCACTTGGCCACGACGATAGTTCCATGTCACCCTCGGGTTACGCCCATTTTGGTCAACCTATTGATCACATCAGAATATTCTCTGACCATAATTACTCGACCTTCGAGTCGAGAAGAACAAGTTACAAGACTAGCTAAGAAGATTTTTAGTTCTCTCAGACCGCCGACCGCCTCGACTCGATGGTGGTCTGATTACACCCTGGGTGCACTCGCGTGCCCCCACCGGAGTAATTCCACTGATGTCCTCACTAGTCCAAGTGATAAACAACAACAAAAAAGACAAGTTTAAGATTCCCCCGATCGCTCGGCCGACGGGCAATTGGATTGACCTGGGTGCACTCAGCTCCCCCAATCGAATGGTATCCACTGAACGGTCCGCCCAGTCCGAGTGACGGCCAAACAACAAAAAAGACACGCTCCAAGCATGAAGAAATTCTCGAGTAACCAGCCATCGATGCGGACCAGCTCCAAATCACTCAAAAAATTGTTATAAGGTGAGTTCAACGCCCTCCGGGACTCGCTCGAGCTCATTTCACTCGGCACCATGCGATCGAACTGCCAAGGCAACAAGCTTAAGATAAGACCGCGGTGACCAAAGGAAGTTCATAAGTGCCTCCGTAGCACTTGACTCATCCGGGAATTCACCTCGACTCCACCCGCCAACCTCGATCGATTCGGGGCTAATGACGAGGACATGTATTCGGGTTGGGTAACAGTTCGACCTAAATACCCTACCCATGGACCCTCAGAACTTTGTAATGGGCCCTAGGCCGATTGCGCCCAGATGTACCGCAACTTGAAAGTCACTCGGACGGCAACAACCACTCGGAGCACGACACTCCACTCGACAAGCTCATTCCACTCGGCCGGGTTACTCAATCGGATATGCGAAGACCGATAGTCAGCATAACGGTCTTGTAGTGGACAGGTATTATGGCATTGATACTCCACTTTGTAACATAGGAGGTGAGGGGTGGCGACTTATATAAGCCACCCCCACCACCGGACTAAGGGGGCCTTTTTTCCACCTCTCTCTTTTCACCATTAGTCTCGTGGACTTAGCCTGCATGGGGATCCGCTCTCTCTCACACACATTGTAATCTCCGGAATATACTCGATAAACCAAAGCCTGTCCGAGCACGAGACGAGGGTTGTTATCTCCACCGTGAGAGGCCGAACTCGCTAAAACCACCGTGTCACCCATATGCATCTCGAAGATCATGCCCGTTATCCTACCCTCTTATCGCCGGAGTCGCTCCCACGATGTAAGGCATTTTTCATGCAAAGCAAGCATGTTAATGTAAACTACCCGACACTTACCCGAATGAGCTCTGTAGGCGGCAGATCCGCCGCCTGTATCCGAGCCCCGATTTTTCCGTGGGCTGGGGGAGCCCAACGGAGAAGGTCTTCCGGTCTCAAGACGCTTAAGGCCGCCATCCGGGGCCCCAAGCGACTAGTCAAGCAGCTGGTCGAGCCCACAGGCGGCCGAGGAGGCCATGAAGGGCCTGTAGTCCCGGTGGTCGAAGGCCATGCGGGAGCTATTTTTGACTCGGCGGGCGATCGTGGATGCATGCCTCGGTGGAGGTCAAGCCCTACCGTATTGAAGGTGCTCATCGGCCTCGCCCGCATAAAGGTGCACTAGGGCAGCTGGATGCGAGAAGCCATCGACCACACCACCGGGCAAGGAGTATCAGACGCCCAAATGTATTATAAGATCGTCTCAAGGGAGCCCATGAGATTAAGTGATGAGTGCCCGTAGATGTAATTTTGAGTAAACTCGCTATGTATTATCCTCGTATACCGAAAACTTTGTTCATATGCGCTTAAGCAATGCTTGTTTAATTTAAAATATTACTCTCTATGCGGGCGCATTATAAATCTGAGAGATGGCAAGTCGTTGGTTTCAATTTCGAGCCACTGAGTGCCAGGTGTTCGGGATAAACTTGAGCAATTTTGTTCCCATTTTTGGGTCCATCTAGGGAGTATGCCAACACAACGGTAACAAGGCAACCGGATTTATAATGCTTGAACACTCTCACTTGGCTAGAGAATTCTATAATTTTAAATTTCAAGGAAGTTTCGGTATTCGGAAGACCAATTGGGGCGCTATCCACGCCTTTCACCGGACATTATCCCACTTCACTCAAGCGGCATGAGTCTTTAGGGACCCGAAAAGACCTCTCGAATCACGTATCACCGTCTTCACCTTTATCATGCAAATAGTTTTAGCTTTTCCACCGAGGCGCCGCCATTTCAACCGGGCGCAATCGCAGTGGTTCTCCCAGCGCCACCTTAGCCGGCGTAACGGAACGTGAAGGCACCAAAACGTGGGAGCCGAGTAAACCCAACTATTGACTCAAGACATGATTCTTGTTTATCATATAATGCTATAAGTTCTGTGCCGACGTGTGAAAGTGTTCGGACTTATCACACCATAATGTGGGGAATATAAGCCCTCGTGTATTAGGGCTGTACTAAAATATACGGTGCAAGATGTCATGTAATGAAATATATATATGTAATTACAAAGCAAAAGTGCTGCATTATTTATTAAAGGAAGTCTGCTATGAGTGCTGACCGATACAAATAGTGTGGTAAGCAAGGGTTTTGGACTAATTAAACATGTCTTCCAGGTGGGCCATGGACTTGGTGTATATAATCAAATTTAATGCTCAGAATTGAGACCACGAAAGTGTTCGCGCAGCCTTCTTTCTTCCCCTGGCTGTTGCATCGTGGAGTCTAAGCAGGTTCACCTCACGACAGCTCCTCCGTTAACGGAGTCCCGTGTATACAAAGAAGGAAAATAATAATAAGAAAGAGTGAGACACTTAAGTAGCCCCGTGTGGTCGAGCCGCGACTGGTCTATTATTAGGTCGCATTCTTCCCCACGCCCATGGTATCTCCAAAGCGTAATGATGTACGCACGGAGGGTTGTTCTTACGATCATGCGAGGGTTGGGGTCAATGCTACGCGGTTCGGATCGTGCCAGTGGTCTTGGTGGTATTGTCGGGCGCTTATCCAAGAACTACCGGCACGAAAATTGCCTTTAAAAGGCTGCTCGACTTCGCCGCGAGAGTCGCTGTTGTTCCTCCGCTCGAGGAGCGCCCGTATTTCGCTGACCGTGATGACTCCACGAGGCCTGGCATCTTGAGCTTGAGGTATGATAAGCGGCACCCGTTGAACTTTGCAAACGCGTTCGTCCTGAAAGCAGAGCGTGATAGCCGCCGAAATGGGACTATGTCAAGATTAAATCCTCCCCGGAAATTATCCGGGATCCAAGACCACTTCCAGCAGGATCGAGCTCCGCTAATTGGCCTCAACACCTGGTATGACGCTTTAAAGGTCATCTTTGTAGGTTTAATCTTGAGGGTCTATGCCCATCTTGCACATCGTATCCTGGTAAAGCAGGTTCAAGCACGCCGCCGCCCATCGGACTCTCGTGAGGTGAAATCCATCGACGATTGGGTCTAAAACCACGGCGAATCCGCCATGGCGGATGCTGGTCGGATGGTCTCTTCGACAAAGTGATCGGACAAGAGGACCATGCATTGAACTTCGGGCGATCGCTCCATCCCGATATCGCCCCTTAGTGCACGCTCGCCCCTCTTGGGTATATGGGTTGATATCATGTTGACCGTCCGCACTTGTGGGGGAAACCTTCGTCCCTCATCGTTCGGGCGGCCGGGTCTCTTCCTCGTCTGCGCCAGCAGCCCTTGTCATTGTTTTTGGCAATTAACTCTGCCTCCTGCTTGAATACCCAACAGTCTCAAGGTGTGATTAGCTGGCTTTTCGGGGTGCCATGTATCCGCATAAGCGTCGAGTATTTGGTCCAAATTGACGGACCCGAGTGGTTCTTTGAATGGCTTCTTCACGACCGGTTTAGAGCTTCGAATCCGCATCGACCGCCAGATCTTCTTTGTCGCCGCCAAGCACGCGGCGCTTATTTTTGCTTCGACGACCGCCATTGTGGTCCTTAGTGTCCGGACTGCCAGAATTTTTATCGAGGTTGTTGCTGCGAGCAGCCAGCTATCCTCTCCCGCAAAGCGGTCATTAATGATGTGAGGGCTGCCATGGATTTCGCTTTTCCTGCCCAGTGCCGGCTAGCCATTCGTCATGGATGTTATGTTTGAAGGCTGCGAGGCCTCTCGATCCGAACAATGACGATTTGGTTTTTTCTTTGTCAAGAACCGTGTCCGTAACTGTCCGGCCGATTCGTCTGGCTGCTGAATTATGTGGCTTAGGTCATCGGCGCCTCGTGGTCGACATATGTGCCCGGAAGTTTTCGAGGAATGCGGCTTGTGTCTTCCCAACACCCAATTGACTTCAGGCAAGCTGTTAAGCCAATGCCGAGCCTGCCCTTTAAGCTTGAGGGAGGTATTTGATGGCGGAGATCGCCGCTATGGGCCATATTGATGTGAAGGAGATAATCTTCGATCCAAACCGCGGGTCTGCGCCATCTAGGATTCAATGTTTACGGTTTAAACCCTTCGTGGATCCGATGATCCATTACTTCGCCGTGAAGCATAGCAGGTGTGCGGCGCCTATATTGAGCAATGTCACGACGAGCTCGAGCGAGCGCTGTCTGCGGTTCGCCCGCCGAGTTGTTGTATCCGGGCGCGACGCAGATTCGCCGTGGGTCGCAGGGCCACGTGATCCATAGATGGATCTAGATTGCCTTGCTTTGTCCTCCAATATATCTCGAAGTCCGCCTGCTCCTCTTGGCTTGTGACTTTTGGAGCGATGCCGGGACGGTCTTGGTGGAGGGCCCGATGCTCTTCCCGCGCAACCACGGGTGGTCGGTCGGCCATATCATGCGCCATGGCGAAGGTATCTATGCTTCTTCCTCTAATCGGGGAGCAACTTATGCTGGGTAACTTTTGAGGACGCTCGAAGTTCATACTTCGCCGCGAGGACCTCACCATTTGTCGGCCAGCAGGTCTTGATCAGCTTGAAGTGCGGCTGCTTTTTCTTTAGGCTATTTGCCGGGCGATAAGCCTCGCTTAAAATGCTCTTGTTCGACGGGATCTCAGCAGATCGAATTGCCGTCGTGAGGCTTGCCTCGCCTCTAGAGGGACGATGTAATTATCATCCTCGACCTCTTCGCCGCCTCTCTCGTGAGGGCTTGCTTCGCATCCTCCTGCGCTGAATCTTGCCGGAGGGATTGTCTTCGACTTTCTGGGTGTTATTATCTCTCGTGTCGGAATCTCCATTCTTGCTGTATGGATTTAGAGCGGCGCCACGACGTCAAAGATTTGGGCTGTTTTTTATGAATCTGCCTCCGCCGCTTCTTCGCCATCCCCATCTTTTGGGGTGTCCACCATATATATGTCATATGACGAGGTGGACTTCAGCGTTCCAGGCGCTGGTTCTTGATCGCCTCCGACATCATCGCCCATACCGCCGATGTCTCGAGTCATAGTTCAGCATGTCGGTTAGATCGCCAGGCTGCTACAAAGGGTGGTGGGTGGGCTTTGAATTTCTTCAGTCCGTGATCCCAACCATCCTCGCCATAATCCGTCAAGGCTCTCCTGGATAGCGTAGAGATGCTTTAGCGTTAGGATGTCGCCAAAGGGCGAGTGTTGAAGATGTCCGCGCCGTGAACTCCATGATCGGCGCCCAATCGATTCGACAAGGGGCGCAGGAGGTTCGAGTCCGCAAGGAGTCCGCGCCGAGTCACGAGCTTGCTAAGGACAAGGTTAGTGTTCGACTCCATCGCCGTGGAAGGTGCAACCTCGAGGCGTGTCCAGCCACCGTCCTCGATCTGGCGATCAGCTCCGATCGAGGGCCGAGAAGATTCGCAGGCGGCCACCGTGGCACCGCCCGGCGCAGAGCTAAATCATGCCCATCGTGACAGCGCGCACGCCGGCCGAGGCTCGAGTCCGCCGAGGATTAAGTCCTCGCGATGTCGGCCGTGAAGTTTAGGGCTTCCAACTCGACCATGGCAGGGGCGAGCTTGATCCGCCCAGATGGCCACATGAGTTGGCCCGGCGGGCCCGAAAAAGATCGCCCGGGAGAAAAGTCTCACCCGGAGGTT
>JAHHZJ010002930.1:0-64979 GCA_021437245.1 Aegilops speltoides | reverse complement strand
CTTTGTCATTGCTTGATATATGTTACTTTGTGCTCACTACTAAATTACAAATCATTGTTAATTAAAATTGGCTTTGATATACCTTGGAACGTGGATTCATTACTTGAGCATTAAATGCCTAGCTTAATGGCTTTAAAGAAAGCGTTGCCAGGGAGACAACCCGGAAGTTTTAGAGAGTCATTTATTTCTGTTGAGAGCTTTCATATAGTTTAAAAACAAAAAAAATAAAGAGGGGAACCTAAAAACTTTTCAAAAAGGAAAGTGAAAGTGAGAAAGACAAGCATTGTTGAAGTGGGAGCTAGCCTTGAACTTTGTTCATGCTCACGGAAACTTTGTGAATCTTGATTACAAAACTTTCATCAAAAATAATTATCCCCTTGTATAATTCCATTTTTTATAAAAATAATGTGCTAAGGTTTGCCTTTAGGATGTTTACAATGCTTGTTGGTCTGTGGTGCAGATGAAACTTTGATAGCGATTTTACATTTTTAACTGGAATGTAAATTGGTTCTGATTCCTTTTGAACTATCTTCCTATACAACTTTTTTATTTTTCCTAATTTTGGTAGAACTTTTGGGGTACCAGAAGTATGGTGGATGTTCAGATTGCTACAGACTGTTCTGTTTTTGACAGATTATGTTTTAGATGCATAGTTTGCTTGTTTTGATGAAACTATCAATTTATATTATTGGATTAAGCCATGGAAAAGCTATATTACAGTATACACAATGAAAAAACAAAATATGAATTGGTTTTCAACAGTACTTAGAGTGGTGATTTTCTTTATTATACTAACGGATCTTACCGAGTTTTCTGTTGAAGTTTTGTGTGGATGTAGTGTCAAATCGAGGATGCTCGATATGAGGAAAAGGAAGAGAGGCAAGAGTCAAGCTTGGGGATGCCCGAGCACCCCAAGTAAATATTCAAGGAGACTCAAGCATTAAGCTTGGGGATGCCCCAAGGCATCCCATCTTTCTTCAACAAGTATCGGTATGTTTTCAATCGCTTGCTTCATGCATTATGTGCCTGGAGCCTTTTTGCATTTAGTTTTCATTTTTTTTATACACCATGCTGGTATGAGATAGTCCTTGGTTGATTTATAGAATGCTCATTGCACCACTTAAATCTTTTGAGTATGGCTTTATAGAATGCTTCATGTGCTTCACTTATATCATTTGAAGTTTGATTTTCGCTTTCTTCATATAGACAACCGCCATTTGTAGAATGCTCTTTTGCTTCACTTATATTTGTTAGAGCATGGGCATATCTTTCTAGAAAGAATTAAAGTCTTTGCTTCACTTATATCTATTTAGAGAGATGACAGGAATTGGTCATTCACATGGTTAGTCATAAAATCCTACATAAACTTGTAGATCGCTGAATATGACATGTTTGATTCCTTGCAATAGTTTTATGATATAAAGGTGGTGATATTAGAGTCGTAAGTTGAGTAATTGTGAAATTGAGAAATACTTGTGTTGAGGTTTGCAAGTCCCGTAGCATGCATGTATGGTGAACCTTATGTAACGTTGGAGCATGAGGTGCTTTTGATTGCTTTCCTTATGAGTGGCGGCCGGACGAGCGATGGTCTTTTCCTACCAATTTATCCTCTAGGGGCATGCTTAGTAGTACTTTGCTTCGAGGGCTAAGTAGACTTTTGCAATAAGGATATGAGTTCCTTATGTCTAATGTGAGTCTATGGATATACACACACTCACCCTTCCACTTTGCTACTCTATTGTGCCGCTGCTAACTACCGCAGATCATGAACCCATTATTTACCTTCAAAAACAGCCACCATACCTACCTATTATGGCATTTCCATAGCCATTCCGAGATATATTGCCATGCAACTTCCATCATCATCATATACATGACTTGAGCATTCATTGTCATATTGCTTGCATGATCATAAGATAGCTAGCATGATGTTTTCATGGCTTGTCCGCTTTTTGATGTCATTATGCTAGATCATTGCACATCCTGCATAATCGCCTAAGCATTCATATAGAGTCATATCTTTGTTCGAGAGTTGTAATATTGAGTTGTAAGTAAATAAAAGTGTGATGATCATCATTAGAGCATTGCCCCAAGGAGGAAAGGATGAAGGAGATTATGATTCCCCCACAAGCGGGATGAGACTGGACTTATGGAAAATAAAAGAGGCCAAAGAATCCCAATAAAAAAAAGAGGCCAAAGAAGCCCACCAAAAGAAAGAAAAATATAAAAAAATGAAAAAGAAAAGAAAAAAAATGAGAGAAAAGAGAGAAGGCAATGTTACTATCCTTTACCACACTTGTGCTTCGCAGTAGCACCCATGTTCTTCATAGAGAGAGAGACTCATGCTTTCACTTTCATATACTAGTGGGAATTTTCATTATAGAACTTGGCTTGTATATTCCGATGATGGGCTTCCTCAAACTCGAGGTCTTCATGAGCAAGCGTTGATGCACACCCACTTAGTTTCCAGCTTTGAGCTATACACTTATAGCTCTTAGTGCATCCATTATGGCAATCCCTACTCACCACATTGATATCTATTGATGGGCATCTCCATATCTGATACGCCTAGTTGATGTCGACTATCTTTCGCCTCACAACCACCACCATACCACCATAGTGCTATGTCCATGGCTTGCGCCATGTATTATGAAGAGTTGAAAAAGCTGAAGCGCCGCTAAAGTATGAATCAATCGCCATTATCGGGTTGTGCATGATGGAGCATTTGTGTGACGTAAGATGTAGCATAGCCGCACTATATGATTTTGTAGGATGAGCTTTTTTTATGTTATCTGACAGACATAATTGCTTGGTTGGTATGCTTGAAGTATTTTTTATGTCAAATGATAGACTATTGCTTTGAATCACTCGGTCTTAATATTCATGCCATGATTAGACTTATGATCAAGATTATGCTAGGTAGCATTCCACATCAAAATTATCTTTATAATTTACCTACCGAGGATCTAGCAAGAATTAAGGGAATGCTGATACGCTCCGCATATCTATAATTTTGATTGTTCCATGCCAATATTCTTCAACTTTCATATACTTTTGGCAACTTTTTATACTATTTTGGGACTAACATATTGATCCAAAGGCCCGTCCCGTTCATTGTATGTTTATGTCCGCAGAAACCCAATATCAAACGGAGTCCAAACGATAAAACGACGAAGAATTATTTTGGAATATTTGTGATTTTAGGAAGAATCAAATGAACGGTGGTCCCGAGGTTAACGGAGTGCCCACGCCCACCTCCGGGGGGCGCCTATCTCGTCCACCCATAAGGAGGTTGATGCCTTTCTTGCACGCAAGAAAGCTAATTTTTGGAAAATGATCTAGGCGAAGTTTAATCCAATCGGAGTTACGGACTCCAGATATAAAGGAACGCAAGCCGTGACGTAAATCCGTAACGAGAACAGAGATAGATCAATCTCGAGGTTTCTCCCAAGCCATAGGAGCCAAGGATCGGGGAAACCTTTCCCATCTAGGAGAAGGTCAAGGAGGAAGAAGAAGAAGGGGCTTTCCTGAATCACGGGCCATCATCATCATTATGACCTACACCAACACCTCCGCCATCTTCACCAACATCTCCATCACCTTCCCCATCCAGATTCAGTGGTCCACTCCGCAAACCCGCTATTTCTACTTGAACATGGTGCTTTATGCTTCATATTATTATCCATGATGTGTTGCCACTATGATGTGAGAATTTCACGTCTCTATTGGTTGTCATGATGAATTGATGATTGATTTAATTTGCTTGTGGTTATGTTGCTGTCCTTGGTTCCCATCATATGAGCTGCTGCGATCACACCATAGGTTAGTTGCATGTTGATAGGATCGTATTGAGGTAATAGTAAGGCTTCAACCTAGCATAGAAATTGATGTTGCTAATAGTTCCAATCATGAGTGCATAGAATTTCCAAGTCGTGATGACATGCTAGTAGTGTCCTCTCCCCACATGATACTTATCGGTCTAGTAAAGTAAAGGCCAATTGCTTAGGACAATTCCGCACTTCCCGACAAGTCAGGTCTCGACACGCTTGCCGGGAACATCACGCCCGCAGATCCCGTGATTCTGCCGAGAAGCTTAATGTTCCCGCAGCAGCATTTACGCCTTTAGTCCTCATTGCTCTGAGCTTGATAACGATATGGACTAGGTGTCGCTCAAAGAAGCATAGCCTTGCCGGAATGAAGAAGACGAAAAGCTTGTTGCCAAAGTTTGAGCATAGTCAGTTTTAAGTTCTAAAGTTATACTCCTTGAAACGTCTGCCTTGTATGGAAGACTCCGTGGCGCGGAGGAATCGACTGTGGCTAAGTTGCGCCTTTGATTTGTTTTCGAGTCCGCCAATAATACAAGCGAGCTGCAACTAGTCCCGACAAGATTTCTGTCGGAGGCAGCACCGCCACTGGGTTGTCGATGTTTCGTGACTCAAAGAAGTGTGCTCGCACGCAAGTTCCTCAAAGCGTAAGGTAAAAACATACAAGGGATGTAACAGAGTAAAGGATATAACGAGCAAGCTTTGCTCGCAATAAAGTTATATATTACAGTAAATAACTTGGCGCTTCTAAAAGATTGTTCCTATGACACGCCTAGCAGCCGCAAGAACAAGGAAAAAGAAGAAAGGTGCGCCGCACTGGTCCTGCAAGCCAGGTTGGGGCCGAGTATTAAGATTCATCCCTAAGCCAGAGTTGCCGGGGGCTGCAATATCAGATAAGTTTTTTCATCCCTCATCATGCATCCTCTTATGGACTGGGGAACGCGAAGTTATATTCCTTGAACGACCATCCCTTGTATGGAAAACCTGTGCGCGGAGGAATCGACTCGTGTTGTTGTTGCCTCTTGATTTGTTTTCGAGTCCGCCAATACAAGTGAGCTGCAACTAGCCCCGGCTAAGGTTTTTGCCGGAGGCAGCACCCAGCTGGTTGCTGATGTTCCAAGACTTCAGCAAGTGTGCTTGCGCCGCAAGTTCCTCAGAGCGAGGGGTAAAAAACATACAAGGCATAGAGTCAAGTAAAGGATATAGCATAGCGAAGCTTCTTTTTCATTAAAAACATCCCATTCGGTACAGCCCATAAAGGATGAAAACATGAAAGAGAGGATTACAAGTTTTAAATGCAGCTAAGGCCCAAGGCTTATAAATTGAAAAGATAAGATGCCCGTAATCCTTTCCTGTCCCCCTTTTCAGAGGTAGGTCAAGGAGCCAAGAGGGCAAAAGAGGCGCTTAGGTGAGCTACGGGTGCCAGAAGACACCAAGAGAACGTCCCGGGGGCTACCCGGGGAGCTTGGCGGAGACGACAGCCGGCGCAGAGTCAATACGGGTGGCAGGATGTCAAGACGCTGCCGAGGTCACCACGCACCAGATTCGACTTGACGGCCTTTAAGCCGCCACCCCTCTTCCTTCTTCCGCAGCTCTCCCACGCCACCGCCCACCTCAAGGAGACGCACCTCGGAGTTCAAGGGGCATGCGACCGGATGATGGGGTCGCCAGACGCTACGCGAGGTGACGCCTCGACGCTTAGTCAGGCCCGCCGCCGTTGCTGCCAGCTGCCGCTTCCTCCTCGCTACTCGCCGAGGGGAGTTCGCTATCGGAGGAGCTGTCCACGCAGCATCTCGCCCGGTGCCGGAGTCCTCAAGACCTTGACGGAGAGGAGGTCGCCGCCATTAACTTAAAATGGAGGGTAAACCCCGCCGCTGTCAGGATGCGGGCGAACGCTCTTCCACCTCGATCAAGATACATCACACTAGGGGCTGGGATACAACGCCGACTACGTGCCGCCGATCCCACAGCCCTCGCGCGCAACCTCGCTGCCTCATGGTCCGCTCCATCGCACAGAACGGAGCCGGAAGGAGGCGACGGCAAGGTGCCCGCGAGGCTTGACGAAGAACTCCTAAGGGTCGCCCTCAGATGGACCGCCATGAGGGGAGGAGCCGCCGCGAGGCGGAGATGCTGCACCGCCTGGCCCGCCTTTCCTCGAGCGCCGACCGCCGACCGCCCCACGACCACGCCTTCTCCTCTTCCCTTGTGGCTGGCTCGCCACCACCGGGCGCGATAGGGAGGATGCGCTGTCTCGCGGGCGACCGCCGCCACCGATGAAGGACTGTGCTCTTCCTCCATGGCTAATGAGAGAAAGGGGAGCAGGTTGAAGAAAGGAGAAGATGAGAGTGCGGGCTCAAGGCCCCTCCCGCTTCTTAAAGGGGGCGGAGGGGCTCACCGCCCGCCCGTGAATCGTGAGCACGAAAGAGCAGGGGCGGGCCGACCCGCTGCCTCCGCCTGTGATGGCTCGGTCTCCCACCTCCACCGCCCGCGACCCCGAGTGCATGGGAGACGCGGGCGCAGGATGCAATCTGGAGGCGACGGCTGAGGTGACTCACCCCGCCGGTGATCACGGGATGGATGCCTCAAATTGGCAAGACGCCACCCACGCCTCCCACGACGCTGCAATCGACGCAGGCTGCAGGAGGGAGCGCGGCGGTACGGAGCGGATTTTGTGCGGACTCCAGCCGCGGTGCCTGCAGATCGCTTTTGGCTCCGCCCAACAGCGCCAAAGACTGTATGGCCCAGTGCCCGGGCTCCTGTCGGTATCAAAGTAGGGGTACCTTAGTACCTCGAACTTGTGCACGCAAGCAGTCGCAGCGCTTCAGCGGCAAGGCTTGCAAGGCCCGCCAAGACCTCCGTCATTCACATTATGCCACTCAAGAACAAAGTATTAACTAAGAAGACAAGGCCTTGGCAAGAGGAGCTTGTGTCGAAGTAAGGCCCCTAAGCAAGTGGAGCTTGCCGAAGGATAAGACCCCGGCAAGAGGAGCTTGCCGAAAGCCAACCAAGACACTTCAGAAAACTTGTTGCAAGGCTGCTCCAGGCTTTCGACAAGACCCGGACGAAGCGGGCGAAGCTTATGGGTGCGACAAGACAACGGTCAAGGCAAGGCGCTTTGCATGCAAGGCTGCCACTTACACCCAAGCTCCAAAGACATCCAACGACGTGTCACCCCAGGGCTGCCCCAGAGCACGTGGCGAAGGCGCCAGGCAGCCATGCGGTGCGAGGTGGCAAGTTGTCGACAAGGAGGCCATCGTATCGTCGGCGCGCCTCTAACGGTCGCTTCAGACCGCTACATATGCACTAGACGGGCATTAAA
This sequence comes from Aegilops speltoides, assembly GCA_021437245.1. Classification (NCBI taxonomy): domain Eukaryota; kingdom Viridiplantae; phylum Streptophyta; class Magnoliopsida; order Poales; family Poaceae; genus Aegilops; species Aegilops speltoides. The sequence continues at coordinate 57,836 of JAHHZJ010002930.1, read as the reverse complement.
TGCCCTTGTCCCCGCCACGAGTTAGGTAGGGGACACCTGGACACTCGCTGTACCAACTCTGCGCTTACCTTTCACTCTTTCTACGCTACACCGCTTGCGACCCCTTAGGCTATAAAAGGAGGCCCATGCGCACGAGAGGAGGTTCGAATTTTGGGTTCCGTGAGCTGCCTCGGGTTCATCCGACGCACCCAACACCACAACACGCCACACTTGAGCAAGAACATAATACCAACACAAAGCAGCAGAGGAGTTTTATCTCCCGAGAGCTCCGGCCGGGTAAAATCCCCGGCCCCCCGCTGACCGCTTCTCAGGCGCCCGCCCCTTGCCGGACTAGAAGGGCCTCTGCCCCATAGGTGCTCGTGTTCACAGTAAACCGCCACGACAGTGGCGGCGGTGGCGAAGTTGTTTCTGGGCGGCGAGGGCGGCGCTGGGCCGAGGTTCGCCGGTGGTGGCAAAGTGCCTGTGGGTGTGCAGTTGAGGATGAACTGCAAGCCCTCCCTAAACTACATGTCAAGTGCCTTCGCTACCATTGCATTCAGGCCGACAAGAGTATCTGATTCCACAAGAAATTTCAGTTTCGGCAGCTAAGTTCGTGAGTCAACAGTTTTACCTCATATGTTGTAGTCGTGGTTTTTGTGATGTTAATTTTACATCCATTTTTCATCATCTATTGAGATGCTATTAGAATCCCACTTGAGATTGATTTATATCTGCCTTGTGTCGCTCAGCCTTGAGGTCTTACGGCTCAACGGAGCTGCTCCAACGATGTAATCGATCCATCACAATGTAGAAAAGCCTCGGACGCCGCTTCATGATTCCTCAGATCTTCCTCCACACCTCCGACACCACCTCTCTCAACTCGCTTCAAATACCAACCCAATGATGTCGAGCTTGACACTGCTACGGGCAAAGAGGTTGTACACTTGTTGTGTCACTTATTACTATACATTCACGCCAATCCATTAGGGCTATTTTGGTTCAACGAAAAACATAGCAATAGGGAATTTTCCAATGGCACTCTACTATTCAATTATTCATGCATTTTGTTGAAAGGAATGAAGCAAAACATCCACCTGACCTACTTTTCAAAATCCTATGCATGAAAACAAGACCAAGTGCATTAGTGCCGAATAACATTTTAACTGCATACACGCTTTCATATGGTTTCTCTTTATTTTGGCCATGTTTTTTGCATTCTCCGCTTCTTCCAATTCAAACCAAACCAAGTTGACATAAATCCTGTGTTTACAAATGCTTTGTTTACTATGTGCATTTTCCTATCCTATTCCTGTTTTTCCTATCCCGCTGCTTTTAAGAATCATGCAAGCCAAATGAGCCCTTACTGAATTACTTCAGCCATGTGCACGTGTCGGGGAACTTTGTGTGGTTTGTCCTGCTCCCGCCAGCGACATCGTCCACCTCACCGAGCTGCTCCATCGACAAAAGCATCCACCAAACCGACATCACAACTCCTCGACCGCCTTTCACCGCCTCGATCTCCTTCCTCGCCACCGCACGCACCCCAACAGCATCACCATCATCGACCAAAGAGATGAACCCGAGGAGTACACGGGTCCACAAGAGAGGTCGACTCTTTTGTTTCGCTATGTTATGCATTGCTTAAACTTACTCGCTACTTTATCGTCCTGTTCAGCTCTTTGACTCCCAAGTCAAGTCCAAATTAATGTTCAAACTTGAGTTCTAAATTAGTTGTGGGCACATATCGAGGCAAAGAATGAATAGTATGTCCGTCTAATATCCGTTCACCTAGGGTATGCCTATGTTGTTCATCTTGGGTGGAAACAAATAGTAAAGCAATCATCATCTGCCTTTTTATTAATTTAAAGCAATCATCACCGCTATCATTATTTTTGGATCCATCCAATCGTTGTTACCATCACTCTAAATTCTCTCGCATGCTCTCCTTACATAATCTCACCATATTTTTCGTATGCATGTCGATATTGTACACACCATGCCGAACATGTAGAGAAAAAGAGAAGAGTTTTGCGGCAATACAATGTCATGCAGACATCGCTCCATGGTGGGTTCAATGGCAAACCCTCCCCACCCTCTCCAGATTGTAATCCGAGGAAGATATCTGTTCGAGGCGGATTCAGACGTCGCGACCACTCCTATTTACCCCCAAGGTGTTTGTTTCACCTTGGCATGATGATGTTAGTCATATCATGCATATGTTGCCTTGCAAAGGCCTACTTTTGACATCATATATGTCATCTCGCTTAGTTTAGACATGTTCTATAATGCCACCTGCTTAGTTTCTATATCATATATGGGAATTATGCGCCTCATGTCTTTTAGCCAGCCATAATATATGTGAAATGTGCAATGCCATCCTGCTTAACCAGCATCATATATTTGAATGATATCTTGCCCATCCTTTTCTTCATTACATTTCCATTTGTCGACAATGTTTGTACATTAAACTACTCTTCCCGTGAATCAGCCATTTGGGTGGGAGATGGAAAACTGGAGGAAAACAAGGCCTTCAGAGCGCATGCTGCTACCGTCAAGCAGATCTCTTGTTGGGTCCCGATAGCTCCTCGAGATGGATTCAGAGACAGATGACCAGTCCTATTCCCCACCGAGGTGTATGCTCTAACTTGGCACGGTTATATCGCTCATATCATGCATACGGTGTCTTGCATTGCATAGTTTAGACATCATATACACAATATTCAACACCATGTTCTTAGTTCGTACATCATATCAATGCCCTCTGCTTAGCATATAAATCACATATGTGAATTAAATGATGCGATCCTGATTACTTAGATAACATGTAGGTGAATTATGTCATGCGATCCTGTTTAGTTATTCATCATATCTTTGAATTATGTTATGCTATGCTATCCAGTTTAGATAGACATCATATATGTGAAATTATGTCATGCTATCCGCTTTTAGTTAAACAATATACATGTCAACTATTTCATGCCCTCTTTTTCCACACTATCTATTGCATCTGCTCTCTCATACAATGTCTGTACATTCAACTATGTTTCCTGCTTATCAGCCATTTGAATTGGAGCGGTGATGCCAAGATTCAGCGGAATAAAAACACGGTCTTCAAATAAAACAGTGCTACCTCTTGGTGGAGATAGCACCCTGTACATGCACAAGAACCAGCCCTACCACACATAACCCAAACTCTCGCAGATTGTACCTCTACTCACGATGGACAGAGAACCAGCTTCACCCAATCTAACCCCAACCCCACCGATAGTAACCTCAGCTCTGTTGACACAACACCATCTCCACCACAGAGCTCCCAAACAAGAGCAGTTAGTAAGGCAGCTCCAAAGGCCCAAAGGGCCAAGATTATCACGACGTAACCCCAACTCCACCAGCTAGTACGCCTATTCCTATGGAGGAAGCACAACCAGCTAGTCGTAGTTTAGCATCTATCGATTTGATGTTGTTAAATCAGATAAAGATCTTCCCATCTTGGAAATATTATATCAAGATGAAGGAAAATGCCACTTGCAGTGTGTTTGTCCAGAGTTATGTAAGTAATGTTATTCATGGCAATTACTTTGCTTTCGTCCCATACATCCTACCTCCATGATGGTTATAATACAACAAATTTTCCCATTTTTCTCTATAGAGAAGGACCGATTTGGAAACTCAGATGAGGTAACCTCAGCTAATACTCTCGCTATCTTCAAGAATGCTTGGTGGCAGATCGAATTACCTCAAGAAAACGATTTCACCGCAAAGAAACTCATCAAATTCCCTTACGCTCTCCTCGAGACACATTTATCGGACGATGATCGGGAACGCCTTTGTTCAGATCGTCCCGAACCAAGAATGTGGTAAGGTCTATGAGCTCATTTTCTATTTTTAAGTATTATATTCTTGCGCTTTTACAGATTGCTCATGTAGAACAAGTGCCTAAACCTCAAGAACAATTGTTCTAATTTAAGATTCCATTGCTATCATAGTTCAAAAAGCGCTTAGGCGCAATTGTGTGTTTGCCACCGCTTTGCACTTTATCGACCAAAGCGCATGCTTATGCGCAGCTATGCATGATTAAGCTGTAGTTATGCTAATGCGCTTGCCAACGCCTAGAGCCTAGGCGCTTAAGCGCCGCCTAGGCGCGCTTTTTTAACTATGATTGCTTTGCTCTTGTATCATTGTATTTACTCATACAAACTTATTTTTAAATTGAAGGATCCAATCGAAACTCCAATGGCACAGCAGTATGTTCACGCATGTTTCTTTAACAGTTTTGCTTTTATCAATAGCTCTTTGATTTCAATTTCAATTGTGTATACAATGACTTTCATATCATGCACATTACTAGCATCACAACAGAGCCAATAGTGTTGTTGTACATGTAGACCCGTGGTACCCATCTCAAATCTTGTTGTGCCGTAGTTTCCTCACGCTTTGTATTCTTTCACCGCCGCTTTGTCTTGAACTCGATATGATTTGAACCGGTTCTATTTTGATTTGGCAAGACAATGCAAAGGACTATAGGACATAGATATATGTTTGTTTGATGCTTTTATTATGTACTAGTACTTGGCAATAGAAGACTTGGTAGTTTAATCTCGTCCACCTTACTAATGAACTGGTTCACCAAATGAGTTTCATATACTAGTACATGCTAAACTTGTTATGTGTCTCGCTTGTTTCTTCTTTAGAATGTCGATGTATATTGGGGAAGAGTGCCTTATTAAGCAATGGTAAAGGAAGTAATGCGATAAGGTTCGGATAGTGACACATCCTTGTTGGTCTCCAACAAAGCTGATAAAACAGCTAAGGAAGACTATCTTGAAGACAACGAGACAACCCCAAAGTCCTGCCTTGGTTTAGTGTTCGAAAGCATCGCCACTACCGCTTCAACAAGCTATTCAAACTCACCGTCTCGAATCAGTTCGGTTTCTTGAGTCTCAACTACAAGCTGAAAGACATCGATCACCTGTGCTGTGACAAGAAGCGGAAGGATCTGGAAGTCCTCGGAGCATTCAGATGCATATTTTCCGTGCAACAACAAGCGTTGAGGATTTTAGCGCCAAACAGACAAAGCTAATCAGCTTGCTGCTTATTGCCGCATGGTGGATACCCAGATAACGCTTGAGCTCTTCTCGTTGTTTCAGCTTATGTTTTGTTTTGTCTGCCGCTTATTTGCACCGGTGGCCAATTTTGACGGCCAAGTGTATGTAATATGCTTTTGTTCCCTATATTTGCACCGGTGGCTAACTTTGATGCCCAAAGGATGTAATATGTGTAATAGCGGTAATAGGCTAGCCTTAATTGCTTGCTTATTTATTTCTTATTGTCTTGTTTAGTTGTTTGCTTGTAGTCACCGCAGCTTCTTTTTTCTCGTGTTTTTCTAGTGGCCACAATAGCCTATTTTTGGTAACTAGGCCAAAATAATCATGGCAACACACGGACTGTTGTAACCATGGGCCTCCGCAGTCAGATGATCCATGGGCCTTCGCTATCAGAGGGATCCATTGGCCTTCTATATGGGCCGAGGATCCATCGGCCTTCTATACGGGCCTTAGGGATCCATGGGCCTTCTACGGGCCGTAGGGTCCATGGGCCTTCTACGGGTCAGACTATCCATGGGCCCCATACGGGCCGAGGATCCATGGGCCTTCTATGGGCGATCATCATTTCGCCAATCATGGGCCGTATTATTCGTGGACCATAACGGGTCGTTATTAGGCCATATTTGATAACTCTATGAAAACAGCCCAACGGTTTTTTGACATGAAAACGCCCAACGATTAACGGTCCACAAACAGGCCGATCAGAACGACGGGCTGAATTTGGCCCACAAGCGTAAAATGACAAGAACGGGTCAGATGTAACCGAATGTCGCAAATGAGCCTAAGAATCAATGGGCCCGAGAAGGCCGAAGATAACTTGGCTGAAACGCCCAATGGAATAACGGGCCGTTAATGGGTATAAAGTGATACATCGCTCATTACGGGCCGCTTTCCACCACCGTTACGGGCCAAGAGTTACAAAGGTCCTCATATGGGCCGAAGAAGTCATGGGCCACACATGGGCCGGAAGTTAAAATAGGCTGAATCATATTGGACGGCCAGATGACGCCATCGGGCCTAATTCGATAGGGCGTAACGGGCCCCGGGTTAGCGGGCAAAATGGGCTATATGCTAACAAAGCCACAACAGCTTCGTGGCCGCCCGCCACCTTTCGACCAAGTCAAACGGGCCGGCCTTTTCACAGAATGGGCCTCTCATACGTACACGGTCATCGTGATCACAGGCGCTTTCGTCCAATGAGCGGATGACATCCGTCCCAACAAAGGAGCCGACACGCAGCTTCTCCACCCAATGATGATTTTACACGTGGAAAATCCCCATTGGTCGGGCTGTAACGGTTATCGGATCCAAAACCCAACCCGATAGCTTAACGGCGCTCTACTTGCATGGATGCCACGGTCGGTCACCCTTGACGAAAGCACTTCAGGACGCCACGATTTATCGTCATGGAAGTGGACACTCCGTGATGATAATTTTGGTAATGTCATGGAACACTTTACGACATCACGTGTATGACTATCTTGATTCTGCCATAAATTGGTCATGGATGTACATGCATGACAAAAATGCGACCCATCGTGACAAACACGATCATCACGAAGTGTATTTTTTGTAGTGTCTGTTGGTGTCGCGAACCCTCAGAACATCGCTCGGGGCCGAGTGTGGAAACCTCGCCGACTTTCACTTCGGATGGAACCCGAATAGGCGATAACTCCGACTAGAGACTTGAGTGTTTAGGGTCGTGGACGACACCCTTGCCGGGCTTCCGCTTGAAGGTTGTCGAGTACATGTCGTCGTAAACGGCGTATAAGTGGTGAGAGCGCAGGTGAAGAAGCACACCGCAGGTTAACATCATCTATTCGAATAGCCGCTGCCCGCGATAAAGGACCTTCTGTTGCCTATACAGTTCATAGACAAGTGAAAGTAGATACTCTAAAATGCGCAAGATAAGCGTGAGTGCTATGGATGGCATTCTCGTAGGGAGACGGGACGGATCCATAGTGGTGTATTGATATGGTGAATATGTGGACTGTAGCGCCAAATGTAAGAGTTACTTGCAAATGTAGTTTAGGATAGCCACCGAGTCAAAGCTGGCTTGCTACGCTTAAACCCACCCCTTTGTGGATAACGATGCATATGTAGTTAGTTCTCGATGTAAGTCTTCCGGGTACATTTGTACTCATGTTTGCTTAATTTATGTTTTGCAGCAGAGACTTCAGTCTCACTAGTAGTTTTATGGACTCGACGCTTAGCTTGTTACCTCACCATGATCTTGTGCCCCCGGCAGATCTCGTAGATAGTCAAGCTCAAATTTTTTTCATTTGTAGATGTCCCAGACTAGACATGTTAAGCTTCCGCATGTGCTTTTGACTTGTATGTTTCAATGTTGGGTCATGAGACCCATGTTTGTAATATCTCGCCTCCTCGGAGCCTATTGAATAAAAATACTTGAGTTGTAGAGTCATGTTGTGATGCCATGTTGTATTTGCACATATCGGTATATTGTGTGTATGTTATTGAAATGCTTGGTATGTGTGGGATCCGACTATCTAGTTGTTTATCCTTGGTAGCCTCTTACTAGAAATGTCTCCTATTGCTTCCAATCGAGCCTTGGTAGCTTGCTACCGCCTCCGAACACTTAGGCTGGCTGCATGTGTCCTTCTTGTTCATGTGTCTGCTCTTCGGGAAATGTCACGCGCGTGTCTACCGGAGTCCCGTTAGCCTGCTACAGCCTCGGATTCACTCACCATGACCGACATCGCTCATTGCGGGTCATGTATGCATGTCCTCGAAGTTAGCGCCACTTTGGGTTCACGATCAGCCATGTCTCGCCTGGTTCTTTTTCATATGGATGCTAGCGACACTATCATATACGGAGCCAAAAGGCGCAAATGGTCCCGGCCCGTAAGGCGACACCTGTGGGAATACCTGCATGAGGCCGCAAAGTGATATGAGGTGTTACATGCTAGATTGGTGTGGCATAGGATCGGGTCCCGACAAGAAGAAGGAGGGTTGTGATAGGCTTGACGCAGCCAACGTAAAAACTCAGCCACTCTTATGGAGATGAAACCCAAAAGATTTTCAAGCGTGAATCCTCTCAAAGAACATGCTGCATTGAACCTTCGGCAGTGATACCGAGAGGGTGTTGTTCCTCAAGATAAGCAGTGGTTGCCACTCCGCCAGATTCATGTCCAACGGGTAAGCGTACAAAGTCGCTAGAACAAAGTGGTGGAAGCTCAGGAGGAGGTAGCTTAGGCGCTCAAGGATAGTGTCATTAAGGAGGGCTCTTGGGAGGAAGAAGGATGCGACAATGTGTGGATGAAGATGGCAACTTGCATTCAGATGGTGGCCTCTTGAGGAGTTTGGAGTGTCCAGGGGAAGTAGAGGTAGAAGCGAAGTTAAGGATACCTGGTGGAATGATGATGTCCAGAAGGCTATTAAGGAGAAGAAATATTGTTTCAGACGCCTATACCTGGACAGGAGTGTAGACAACATAGAGAAGTACAAGATGACGAAGAAGGCCGCAAAGCAAAGCTGTTAGTGAAGCAAGGGGCCGGGCGTATGAAGACCTCTACCAGCGGTTAGGCACAAAGGAAGGCGAAAGGGACATCTATAAGATGGCCAAGATCCGAGAGAGGAAGACGAGGGATGTTGACCAAGTTAAATGCATCAAGAACGGAGCGGACCAACTCTTGGTGAAGGACGAGGAGATTAAGCATAGATGGCGGGAGAACTTCGACAAGCTTGTCCCAAAGATCCATTTCCTTGCCAAAGATCAATTCAGATTGTCGACTCCACGGCAGATGTGATTTGCTTTCATTTCTTGATGCATACTCAGATATCATCGATCTTCATGGCACAAGAGGATGAAGAGAAGATCGTGATTCATTACTCCATGTGGCACCTACGCTTGTAATGGATGCCTTTCGACTAAAGAATGCTGGTTCAACATTTGTGAGGGTAGTCACCATGCTTTTGAGCCACAGCTGCACGTAAATGTAGAAGCTTACATGGATGACATAGTCGCCAAGAGCAAGGACAAAGAAACTTTGATCCAAGATTTGGACGAAACCTTCGCAAATCAAGAAGATCAATCTCAAGTTGCACCCCGAGAAGTGCGTGTTTGAGTTCCTTCCGCAAGCTTCTGGTTCTTTGTATCCCAGAGGGGATTGAAGCCAATCCCGACAAGATCAAGGCCATTGAGCGATCGAAGCAACAAGCGCTGGGCCAAGGATGCGCCAAGGCTTTGCCAAGCGCTGTTGCTCTCTCGAGGTTCATCTCTAAGTTCTGTTACGCCTCTACCATTTTTCAAAATTTTGAAAAGGCAGGTCCAATGAAATGGACTCCGAGTGAGGTTGCGCCGCAGACTTGAAGAGATACCTGCCTCCTCCACTCACTTGTCGCACCTAAGCCATGTTTAAGTTGTCAGTATCTAGCGGCAACCAATCAAGTGGTTAGTGCTGCTAGTAGTGAAAGGGAGGCGGATGATGAGCCAATGACCACGGCAAGCGAGTCCAGCTGACAAGGGGGGGTTCTCCGACAAGCTCCGGGTCCGCATAAGGATGGATCTGTGCAACACAGGAAGAGAGACAAAAGAAGATGGTGCAATACCAGTTTATTTTGCCGGCCTCTCTATAGGGGCTAGGTCAAGGTACTGAGTGCGGTTGCTTTTCGTCTTCTCATGGCCTCGAGGAAGCTGCGCCATTACTTTCAAGCACATGAGATCACAGCTTGTCACCGCTTCCGCTGAAGAGGATATTGCGTAATCCATAAGCAACATGCGTGATTGTCGAGTGGGCATCGGAACTGCCGAGCTTGGCCTCAAGTTTGAGAGTACTTCAACTATCCAGAGCCAAGCATTGGCAGAATTCATAGCAGAGTGGACGCCAACACCGATGAAGAAACCCGAGTTTAGCATCCCCGCCAAGGAGGCAAGCAAAGAATGGATCATGTACTTTGATGGTGCCTTCGCTGCAAGGCGCCAAGCGGTGTGTTACTTGTCGCACCCACCGGAGAGCACCTCAAGCACGTGGTCCAGATGCACTTTCCCAAGGAGCAAGCTTAAAACAATATCCGCAGAGTATGAGGGCTTGCTTGCCGGACTTAGGATTGCGGCAGACTTTGGGATCAAGAAGCTCATTGTCGGGTGACTCGCAGCTTGTCGTCCGCCAAGTGAACAAAGATTATCGTGAGTCCGCTGATGGAGGCCTACATTGATGAAGGAGGAAGTTGAAGAGCATTTTGACGGCCTCGCAGATGGAACATGTTCCGAGAGCTCGTGAACGACATTGCAGATGGCTCACAAATGCGCCGCACCAAGTTGCTCGTGGAACTGTGGATCTTTGTGCTCAAGCTGACTCAACCATCTCAGAACACCATCAACCCGGACAGAGCAAGAAGAGGAAGTTGATTTCGTGACTACTTTCCGCTGAGCCCCCCGGCCGCCATCAAGAAGGTCCCCAAGATCAACACAAAGAGTGCCGAGGAGCATCCCGACAAGCCCTAGGGTTTTTTCGCTGAAGCAAGACACGCCTCGACAAGTTTTGTTCGCAGCTTGCCGGGAACATCAAGCTCCGCTGAATCGCAGATTCTTGCCGTGGAAGCAGATGTTCCCGCAGAGCATTTGCGCCTTTTAGTCCTTGTCGCCGAGCCACAAGCTCCGCATAAGCAAAGAGATCGTCTGCTTCTTCAAACAGAGAACTTCCCAAGAGCAAGAAGAAGCCGAGAGAGTAGCCCGGCAATCAAGTATGTACCAGTTTGTCGATGACATACTGCATGTAAGAAGATTCAAGGAGTGAAATTGAAGTGCATTCCCGGAAGATGGACAGAGCTGTTGCGGAGATACATGGAGGCATATGTGGTCACCACATTGGCGCAAGAGCACTTGTTTCAAAGCCTTCCGCAAGGATTCTTTGGCCAACAGCCTCCAGATGCAATCGCACAAGTAACCAAGTGTGAAGCATGCCGTTCCACTCCAAGCAGATACATCAACCAGCTCAAGCTCTCCGCAGACGATCCCTTTATCTTGGCCATTTTCGTCCGGGGCTCGACATCCTCGCCCCTTTCCCGAAGTTGTGGGGCTTTGAGTACTTGTACGCTGTAATCGACAAGTTCACAAAGTGGCCGAAGTGGAAGCAGTGAGGAAGGTGACAACACGCCAGCCAAGTTCTTCAGTCGATTGTTTGCCGCTTCGAGTCCCTAACAGATCATCACCGACAATGGCACATTACGCTCACGAGCCGCACCTTCATGCAAGACGCCCAAGATCTTACGCCAAGATCCGCTTCACCGCTGCTCACCCGAGATGCAACGGTCAAGCAGAGCGGCGAACGCTGAAGCGTTGTGCGGCTCAAGACCGAATCTTTGACAAAGCTGCACAAGTGCGAAGAAATCGATCGAGGAGCTGCTGGTTCTTGGTCGATTAGACGACGCCAAATCGAGCCATCGCCGCACACCTTTTGCTCTTGTCTCATGGAGCAGAGGCAGCTCTCCCCACAAAACTCAGATACGGATCACCTCGAAAGTGCTCGCTATGATGAGTTTGAGCAAGAGCAGCTGCGGCAAGATGACGCGCTGCTCCTTGAGGAAGATCGCCTTCAGCTGTCAGACGAGCTGCTCACATTAGCAAGCTTTGCGCCGCTACCATAGCCGCAGTTAATGCCGAAGTTTCGAGGAAGGCGACCTTGTTCTTCGCGCTGCTCAATCCGCCAAGAATTCCAACAAGTTGACGCCGGTGGGAAGGCCCTTATCGGGTGAAGCGAGTCACTAGGCCCGCGCCGTCTGGCTTTGAGACCAAGATGGCTTTCCGTGAGCAACTCGAACATAGAGCATCTTCGTAAGTTTTACCTATGAGGCGCTGTTGCCGTAACCCGCTGTTCCGCAACCACCTTTTGTACAAGCCTTGCCGCTGCATGTAACGCTTTGTACAAAGCCGGCGCAGATCCCGCATAAATAAAGATCATATGCTCCGCACATCTTGTCAAATTTCATGCCTTTTCTTTTTTTTGCATGTATTATCCGACACTTTGTGCAGCACTTGCCCCCGTAGCAATAACGAGCCTTAAGGCTCCATATCTTTATTTTCTTCTTTCTTTTTCTCAAAAGAAGGTTCCTTCACCACAAGTTCACTAGGGGGAGGAGAGGATAAAGGTGTGGACCAGCGCCGCTCAAATAAGTATAGCCTTGCCGGACGCAGACGCACGTAAAAGCTAAGTTGCCAAAGCTTGAGCACAATTAGTTTTAAATTTTTAAGTTATCTTCCTTGAACGAATCGTGTTTTGTATGGAAAACCCCAGCGCGGAGGAACCGACTAGTGGCTGGTTGTGCCCTTACTTTGTTTCGAGTCCGCCAACAATGTAAGTGTAAGCGACATAGTTCCGACATGTTTTTGCCGGAGGCAACACCGCCGCAGGCTGTCGATGTTCCACACCTAGCGCCAAGGCAAGGGTGCTCATACCGCAAGTTCCCTAAAAGCGAGGGTAAAAACATGCAAAGGAGGGAACCAAGTAAAGGAAATAACATAGCAAGTACTACCCGCATTAAAGTTATATTACAATAATAACTTGTCCGCTTCTAATGGATTGTTCTCGTGACATGTCCGGCAAGGGCAAGAAAAAGGAGGAAAAGGGCGGCCTAATCTACACGATCGCCATCGACCCTTCGATTTCATTCACCTTTGTCCACAATGGGTGCGATAAGGGCCTTGAGCTCCAGAAGATCAGCACCACCGCAGCTTCTTGAGAACGTTGGTGAGGTTGAGGTTCGATTATGGAAGAGCACCTTCACCAAAGACCTTCTCCAAGACTCGCGCAGATTATGCTGTGACTCGTCGGCCAATTGCTTTGGGATCCTTTCCTGAGTTGCCGGAGAGCTGTCGCCACGCCCTTGAAGAATAGAGTGAGCTTGGCGCCGGGTTAAAGATTCTCGCCGCTGGAGTACCCGGCCCGCCAAGTCCAGCCATGCGCCAGCCACCGCCGATGGTTGCAGCGATGTTGACGAGGTTCCTCCGGCCCGTGAGCTCCACCGTAGCCCTCAAGGTGTTTTGAGTCTCGCGGCCCTCGTTAGCAGCTCGTCTGTCTTTGATCTCTTCTTCGTCATCCTCTCGCTTCTTGGCGCCCCCACAGATCCGGCAAGGTGGCCAGCTTCAGCTCCAGATCAGCATTTGAGTCTCTTGGCGGCCGTCGCCTTCCCATTGTCGGCGAAGTTGACTTGTAGATCACCATGAGCGAGGGCATCCTTCTCGCTGTCACACTGGAGCGCAAGCTCCTCATTCTTCCCTTTCAGATCAGCCTCCAGCTAAGGCCATCTTCACCTCCACCTTCTGGCGGCTCGGCAGCTTGCGGCAGCCCTTCGCCTCCTTGAGCGCCTGCCAAGTGATTGTTCGCAGGCGGCAAGCTCCTCCTCAGAGGCTGTCCAGATTGACTTTCCGCTGCGCCGCCACCTTCCCGTGGATGATTCACGGCAAGCCTCGCTGTTTCTCGCTTCGCCTTTCTCGAGGATGAAGGCCTTCCGCTTCGACAAGCTGCGCCTCCTCTCGCAATAGACCGAGGGCCTCTTGGTTGCGCTCGAGCTCCAAGATGCTTCTCTATGTAAACTCCCGCCATGGTGACAAGCGCTTCCCGGACTCCACCTTGCTTGTTTGGTGCGTGTAGAGCGACACTAACTTCCGGAGCAGCTTGCTCCTCGACTCGCCAGCCGCTTCTTGGTGGCCAACCACTCACAGCCAGCCGAGGAGAGCACCTCCACAAAAGCCTCCTCAACCGGAGCCCCGAGCTCATGCCCAGGAAGCTTGATGAAGACACCTTCGCCGCCTTCAAGTAGGCGCCTGGCCGGGCTCTTTCGAGTCTGTGCCGATCAGCCGCGAGGGTCGGCGGTCAGTAGCGCCTTGCGCCTCCGCACTGGGTCGCCAAGACGATCGCCGACCTCGCTAGCTCTCGCCCAGCAGCTCAAGCGCCTCTTCGGCTCAGGGATCGCCGCCGCCTTCCTGCGTGGCGGCGATCATCATCGCTTTTGCTGCAGGCGCCCTCTCGCCGGGTGGCCTCGGCCATCCATCGGATCTGTAAGGGGGATCTCAAGACAGAAGAGGAAGGAAAAGTCAAGCAAATATCCAAAAGAAGACCGAAGAAGAAGAACCCAAGGGAAAATTTCCGACAAGGAGGGTTACTCAGGCTGGCTCAGGACTATGGGTTCCACCACCAAGGCTCGCTGGTCCTGGCCCCTTGCCGGGAACTACCTTTGTCGGGGACCGCCTCCCTGTCGGAGAACGCCCTTGTCTGGGAATCACCCTTGGCGGCGAGTCGGGCAGATGGCACCTCAGAGCTGCTTCGTTGTTCCCGATGGGCCTGTTCTGCTCCTACACAAGCAAATCAACAATCAAGATGTCAACAAGGAAAAAACACCCATGCGCGCCCCACAACAGGAAGTGAACAAATACTTATGCTGGGGGCTGCGCTGGGGGCTGCTCCGGGGAGAGGTTGCCGGGTCCGTCACGGTGGTCTCGATGCGCCCTTCCGCTGTCACAAAGCAGATCATCCTCGGCGACTACCACGGGGTCCTTGGCCCTCTTCGCCGCTCTCTCGGCCAGAGTCCTGAAATGGAACGAGGTTCAGAGGGAAGCAGATCAGATACAAGACAAGAAATGGCAAGAAACGAAGAAGTATAAATACAACTGGAAGAAAGTCTTAATCCTCCTCCTCTTCTTCCTCCTCGCCTGAGCCGAGCTGAAAGGTCAAGTCGTACCTTTCTCGCGGACGAGGCAGAGGAGTAGGCTCCTTGGGCGCTGGCGGAGCTGCAGCAGGATCGAAGTGGCGCCCGAGAAGACCCTTCCAGCTTGCTTTGCGCTGCATGAGATGCTCCTGTCGCCGTGCTTGGCACGGTGGAGCTGCGGTTCCAAGGCGGGCGCCGCTGGGTCTGCCGCCGCCTCTTATGTGTCTCGATCATGGAGGCACCTCTTTGTTGAGCTTTGGGCTGCGCCGAGGGCCCCGTCCGCAAGCTACTCAAGATGGCTGGCCACTTGCGCCTCGACGCGCTGCCGCCGCCTGGCTCCTCGCCAACCACTTCCGCCAAGGTCCTTCGGTCGAATAAGGCTTGCCGCCGCTTCCTCCAACGTGAAACCAACCGCCATGGGCGGCTGCCGCCGCTTCTTCGCCTCGGGTGGCGATGTACCGCATCTCGCTGCCGCTGGTGTCGCGGTGAGGAGCCTCATTGCCAAGACGGATCGCTACCTCCACCAAGCCGTCAAGAATTGCTGCACGACGTCATCGGAGGGCTCCCGCCAGTTGGGATAATCCTGGCGAAGTCGTGACTGCATCATTGGCGCTGGATGCGATCGAGCCGGGAGTTGCTGCAGTGGGATGACACCGCGGCAGCCCGAACCACTCCGGTGGTTGGGGTCGGCTTGAACAGCCTTGAGCATCCCGTCCAACTCCAAAATAGTGAAGTTAAATTGAGGCCTGGGCGCAGCCTCATGATATCTCGCCGCCCCGAACAGCCAAAGGGCCTCCCTCCGCAGAGGCGGCGCGGCGGCGAAGGAAGTCCGCGCCCATGCCCCCTACAAAGGAGCCCGCTTAGCCCGAAAGGTGTAATCCGGTGGTGGTGATCTTCAACTTAGCATCATCCGCCAGTAGCGCCTAGCTTGGCCGCCAAGACCACTGGTTTGGCGCAATTGGTGAATGGCTGCGGATCTCGCCAACAATCCAACACCACTCAGCTCTCCACTATCCCACTTGTCGCGGAGCTCCCTTCCGAGATAGACTCTTCTGCCGCCTCGAGATCCAGCGATCCCGCCAGACAGGGCTCTCTTTCGACTCGGGCATGAAATAGTGGCGAAAAGGGTTACGCTGGGGTAGATTCCGATGAAGTTCTTGCAAAGATGCGCGAAACTGCCATGGTCGAACGGTATGGGGGTGAAGTCGAGGAGATGGAGCCCGACGATTCATAATGTCGCAGAAGAAATCAAAAGGCGGGCAGAGCCCGCAATAGAAGAACAATGGGAAGAAGTAGTACCGCTTTGGGCACCGTCAAGTAGAAGCTTCAAGGAGAGTGCTCACGGCGCGGATGCGCCTGCTGCTCACGACTGTAAGAGATAGAACTCTCCCAGCGCCTTCGGTGAGCTCTGGGGGAAGGTGCCAGCTTGGCCTTGCGCATACTGCCGCAGCGCCGGCCGACTTCACACTTTTTCCGGTCTTTGGAGCCATGGCGAAGCGGTGGAGGAGGGCGGCGGCGACGGGCGGCGAGCGCTGCTTTTTGGCTTGGGAAGCGGAGGGAGCGCGAGCTCGAGGAAGGAACCGCAGTGGCGAAGGTGGGGGAACGCCCCCTGCTTCGCTATAAAGAGGGGAGGCGAATGTTACGCCTTTCTTGATTAAAGAATTGCCCATGATCTCTCCCACGACGCCGCTTGACGCAGGCCGCTACGGAGGGCGCGGTGGATACGAGCTAGATTTGGTATGGACCCAGCCGCTGCGTCTGCAGTTCTGCTTTGGGCCCGCCCAACAGCTGCACTGTGTGGCCCAGCCCGTGGGCTCCTATCGGTGTACTAAAGTAGGGGTACCTTGGTATCCCAAACTTGTGCACGGGCAAACAGAGCACCCAGCGGCAAGGCTTGCCGCAAGGTCCGCCAAGATCCTCCGTGAGCTCATATTGATGCCATTCAAGAACAAAGTGTTTTGACCGAGAAGACAAGACTCCCAAGAGGAGCTTGCCGAAGGACAAATCCCGCAAGAGGAGCTTGCCGAAGGCCAACCAAGGCATTTCAAGAAACTTATCAGCGACGACCGCTGCCCCGGCAAGACCCGGCGAGCGGCTGCTTATCGGAGCGACAAGACAACGATCATGGCAAGGCGCTTGTCAAGGCGGCTACCACTTCGCGCCCACGCCCAAATAAGATCCGACGACGTGTCGCCCCAAGATCGCTCGTGGCGACGCGGGCGGGCGGTCAGCAGCCAAGCGGTGCGCAGGTGGCAAGTGGAGATGACGAGAAGGCCATCGTGGCAAGCGTGGCGCCCAAACGGTCGTTTTCTCAGACTGCTTGATTTACGCACCGTGACGGCATTAAATGCCCTTGTCCCCGCCGCCGAGTTAGGTAGGGTGCATCAGAGATAGCGGTTGTACCAACCCTCTTTTTACTTTTTTACCCTGTTCGCTGCTACACCGCTTGCGGTGATCCCTTTAGCCTATAAAAGGAGGCCCATGCGCAACGAGGGGATTCACCATTCAAACTACAGTAACACTCACGCCTCGAGCAAGAACACAATACAAACACAAAGCAAGAGTAGGAGTTTTATCTCCGGAGAGCCCGGTTGGGTAAAATCTCGCGCTTCGCCGATATGCTCTTCGCGCCGCTCGCGCCTCGCCGACCGAGAAGGGCCCCGCCCCATAGGTGTTCGCTTCCCACGACACGGTATCCAGCAGGACGCTCGTCGACAAAGCAGTGCCGGCGGATCCGCTTGCTGTGAGGCCGCGCCGCTTCTCTGATTCGCGGGCGCCCAACGCTTTCGCCGTGTGGCGAGCCGAGTTTATCGGTGCGGATGCGCTTAGCTTGCTCGCGGCACGCCGCTGATCATGTTGTGCGGGAAGCCGCAGCCTCTTGCCGCCGACATGCCTATCTTGATCTCAGGGCGCTAAGCGCCATGCGCCAAAGGTCTGCTCAACCCTGGCGATGACGCGCATCACGACGCCGTCCAACGCATTGCCGGGGAGCGTAGTGGCCTCGACGGGTCGTGGCACCTTCTGGTTTTCCTCGTCGACGAGGTTGATAGCAGAGGCGATGCTTTGGTGCGTTGGCATGCTTGGAAAAGGTGGATGTGCTACATGCTACACTTGTTGCCTCCGTGCGTCGCGCCGCGCTTAGGTTTATGTGCAATATCGCTGGGTGGTGGGAAACAGGTGAGGAAATGGCGGGAAACGGTGGCGTGTTCATAGCACGCCATCAATTAATGGAAACTTACAATATAAAGGAACATCGAGCTAGCACAAGAAGTAGATAATGATGAGATGAACACGGACCACACCAGGGAACCCGTCGGTGATGAATTCATCAATCGCAAATGGTTGTACACTAGCAAGCATTTGCCCACAACACACACTTCATATTCCATCACAAACAGGTCGGATGGATCAACTGTATGCCACGTATACACATTGTCAAAAAGTAATGCGGTAGACCTTCTTTAACATATGTTAAAAAATAAAAAACAAGGACCTCAAGGTTAAATTAGCTGAGGGAATGGGTCATTTTGGTCATTTTACCAATATGACCCATCCTATCAGTTAATTTAACATCAACACAACTTCCCATCCAGTCACCCATCCCATGGCTGATCCAGCCTGAGCACACTTAACTTGAGAGTTCTCTTAGATGAGCTATTAGTGGAACAACTAGTCCTTTCCGACATAGGATGCCTCTTCGCATCCTTATGGCGTATCCGGATGACCGCCTGTCCCCCAATGGCCAATACATGTTGTGTAGACAGAGCATATCACGTACGTCTTATTAGAAGCAATCGTCTGTGTATTTATTGGTCTTCGCACACATTTATGATTACAGACCTGTTTGCCACGTATCACACACATCTTGTTATATTGAACCATTTCTGTTCTCTTGTTTCAACGTAAACAGTTCATCCGAAAGTGAACCGCATGCAGATATCGCATACACCTTGATCTCGCTCGACGCTTTTTTGTGTTGCTTAATCACAAACAGTTCATCCTAGTGAATCGAGATGTTGTGTATCACACACGCCTTCATCTGGTTGCCCGTTTATTTTGTTCCACCTCTTCGCCAAAAGTTAATTGAACTAAACCGTATGCCCTACATCACACATGCAACTAAAATCTGAACCGTGTTTGATGCATCACTCATCACAAACGCTTTTGGACATTTTTGACGGTTCTTCGACACCACCGCTTATGCATTATTGCATCGCATTACGCTCAAGGGTCTTCGCCCATGAATCTCAGATCTTTACTATTGAAGTTCATGATCACCCATTTGGCATTGACATTTTTGTTTTGTGGACTCATTTATGCAGTACATGGCAGTAGCCACTCCCATCGAGTTGGAGGATGAAGATCTGCTCATCTCTTTCATTCCCCACAATGAAGCACTGAATAGGCGCACTACTTCTTAATTTTGGGCCCGAGGTGTGGCTTATGTTTTTTGGATTTCCGTATGACTATCAGATGGACTATTACCTCACAAAAGCCCTGGGTGGATTTGGCTCTCTGGTTTCCTGGTACAATCCACGGCAGGACATGCGCTATATTCTTCTAAAAGCTCGTGTTATTCGCCTCAAGTTGATTCCAAAGAGTTTTGTTGTCTCGCAGTTGGGTGGAGCCAGGGACTGCTGGACAGTTCAAATCACAATTCTTAGGAGCAATGATTGGAATGGTCTCCTGCCTGAGGTCCTGCCGCCTGGAGAGGAGCCTCCACCACCGTACGGCAACCCACACCCTCAGTTTGGACTTGATCTCACGGCAGAACAACTCTACCAGCAACAACTCCACAATTGGCTAGTCCAGAATGTTGCGCCACCTGCTGGTAACAATGGTGACAATGTTGAAGTGGAGGGACATGCTCAAGCAGGCTGGGGTGCATGGCCAGCCCCTCTAGCTCCTCCTCTCCCTGCTTTACCACCACACCTGGTCAATTACCAAGCATGGCTGGCTGCATAAGGATTGACTGTTCAACATGGTCTGCACCAAGATAATTTATCGACAAGGCACGCAAGCTTGAATGACTCACCATCACACCGGCGACAAGAGCTCGAGAACTCTATAGTGGTCGAGTGCCACCTTTGCCCGTGAAGCAATTGATTCCCAATGCCCAATGACTCTATCACACCATAGTTGCAAAGGCATAACCAAGGTATACAGTTTGGTCTCTCGCCGATGGCAATGAGCTCTTGTCTCCCCGGTTTCGATCTTATCCCCAGCAAAGAATTGAACATGTTCATCTTTGAGGCTCTTAGGCCTATGATCTCCACTATTGGCCCCCGTCCAATGGCTATGGTATGAGGAACAAAACTACTGAGATATCTATCCTTGTGTCTTCTGATAATACTGGCCTCCACTTTGCCCAACAGCCAGCCTCCTCAGTACCATTGAAGAACTCCAACCTGAGACCGATGCATCTTCAGCTCCACAGCTTGACCTACCTTTGTTGGAGTTATAGCCAAGCCGTCATGCTGCCACTTCTATCACCCTGCCTGATCTCACTGCTGAGGAAACTGTTACTGAACTACACCCTCCTTGTGTCACCACTGATACTTTGCATGTACTGTCTGCTCTCCCTACACCTGCACGAGGTTCAGAAAACTTGTTGGGCCATGTTGCTGGCCTGTCACAGGAGGGCTTGGGTCTTGCTGCAGACTGCAGTTGACACTACCATTGCTCATGCGGGACCATTTATGACTCGAAGCCGTCGGCCCAAAGCTGCTACACCCATCACGACTACTGAAGTCAAACACAACACCAGGACCAACAAGTACAATGGTTTTCGCATAATTAGAACTCTGACAGTCGCACGGTTGCTTCCAAGGTTCTCCACAGGATTATCCCTCCATGGGCTCGCTTCTTCTCGCAGCAATCCTGTACCGATAACAACGTGATCCCTTTGCTACTCCCATCTCTGTGGTGCACAAGCTATTGGCACAAACCAAAGGCCGTCCTCCCTCGGCTCAACTCACCAAGATGCTCTCCTAACTCCATCGGTCGCGCCTCTACTTCTAACACTCCTTCATCCGATGATGTGCCCCAATATGAGGACGCTGGGTGAAGCTGCTCACCCTTTAGCTTAATTTTCTGTTCTTAAATGACACTTTTATGTAGTTGGAATGTTCTTCCTAGAACATACCAGTCTGATTCTCAACCTAAAAGCTAGTGCTTCATAATGCCGATTTCTAGTGGTTGCTCTATTATATGTCTACAAGAGACCAAAAAGATCAGATTTGATCTTGCATTTATTAAGTCTTGCTATCCTCGACAGCTTTGATCATTTTATGCTCATTCCTCGAGGTGCTTCTCGTGGTCTTGTTACTATTTGAAAAGCTCAATGTTCACTAGCATAGTACTATTCTCCGACGCTATGCCGTAGTACACCTTGTCAAGATGCAATAAACCCAATCATGGACTCTAGCTAATATTTATGGACCTTTGTAGGGGACGATCATGCCACATACACTAACCGCTATATGACTGAGATCCCGAGCAACCAAGACCGGCTGCTTTTGCGATTTTAATTACATCGAGCCTTGGATAATCAGAATAAACCAGCGGTAGCACTCAAGATATGTTCACTTTTAATGATATTGTCCGTCAACAAAACCTCATTGAACTACCTATTAAAGGGTGCACCTACACTGAGCAACATGCAGCTCGACCCGCCTAGAACAATTAGATTGGTTCTTTATGTCGATTCACCGGACTAATGCTTACCCTAAAACCCTAGTCAAGCCTCTTGAAAACTCCGTCGACTACATCCCTTGCGTTGTCACGATCGAGACCAAGATTCCTCGTAGCAAACTCTTCAGATTTGAATCATACTGGATACAACACCCTAGCTTCATGGACATTGTCAAAGACACTTGGGACAAACCAGTGAGATCACAAAATGCTGCTACGATCCTTTGCCGCAAGTTCAAAGTGCTCTGACATGTACTTAAAACTTGGAGTAAATCTATATCCCGCCTTTCGTTTGCCATTGAAAACTGCAATGGAGTCCTAGCTGGCATGGATCAACAGGAAAATAAGAGAACCTTATCCACTCCTGAATCCAATTTCAGACACATACTTAAGAAGCACTTGCTCAGGCTTCTTCACTACCAGAAGCAATACTAGAAAAAGCGTTGCACCATACTTTGGGTTAAATTCGGCGATGAGAATACAAAATTCTTTCAAGCGGTTGCTACTAAACACTACCGTAATAGCAATATTGCCTACTTTCAGGATAGTGATGGAACCCAAGTTGATGATCACCCAAGCAAAGAAGCGCTATTGTTCCAAACTTATAAGAATCACCTTGGGACAATCTCACCCGCCGAGATGAAGTTTGATCTGACTGCCATTATTAAACATGCTGACAACCTGGATCTTCTAACAGTGCCCTTCACACATGAAGAGATTGATGCGGTGATGAATGAGATGCCCTTCCGACCGAAAGCCGCCCGTCCCGATGGCTTTAGTGGGGCATTTCTAAAGCTTGTCAGCCCATAATTAGACACGATTTCTATGCACTATGTGATCAATTTCACGATGGTGATCTCGATCTTAGAAGCATCAATGATGGCCTCGGCCATGCTTATCACCAAGATCAACTCACCTCGAAATCGCAATGACTATCGCCCAATCACCCTCCTCAACTGTTGTCTCAAGCTAATCACCAAGCTCTTGCCTAATCATCTCCGTAAGGTTATATCGCAGCTCATCCACCGCAAACTAATACGGCTTTATCAAGGGCCGACCGTCTAAGACTGCATGGCCTGGCCTTAATATATCCACTCAATGCCACGCCACGCTGAAACAGATTGTTCTTTCCGGCTCGACTTTGCCAAAGCATTTGACACAATTGACACATACATGTGATCAACATAATGAGACAAATGGGCTTCAATTATAAGTGGATCAAATGGATTGAGTGCATCTTCTCTTCTGGCCGATCCTCAGTTTTGCTCAATGGTGTCCCTGGACGACAATTTCTTTGTAAGTGGGGTCGCAGTATGCATCCCTTCTCCGCCTTTTGTTCCGCGGTCGACCTGCACAAGCGGCAATCAAGGATGCTTTCAGACGAGGTATAATTGACTTACCGTTCCCTTGCACGGCTCAAACTCCCTATCATCCAATATGCAGATGAGACGATCATGACCTTCCCAGTGTGCCCAAGACAAGCCACCCTAATCAAGCAGATCCTGTCTGATTATGCATCTTCTGTTGGACTTAAAATCAACTTGCACAAGTCCACCTTGATCCCTATCAACCTTGAATCCGCTTCGGCAACTGATCTGGCACACATATTTGGATGCACCATTAGCACCATGCCCTTCACGTACTTGGGCCTCCCCATGGGCATCTCCAAGCCCACGGTTCAAGATCTCATGCCACTTGTCTGCAATGCAGAGCAGCGCCACAACTACCATCTCCATGATGTCGATGGAGGTAAACTCTCATGGTTGAATGCAACAGCTTACCTCCTTGCTCATCTATGCCTTGTGTACACTCAAGATACATCCAAAAATCTTGGAGATGCTAGACAAAATCAGCGACGATGCCTCCGATCTAACAAAACTGAGCAAGGAAACAAATGCAGCTCATTGGCAGCCCGGGATATGACATGCGCATCAAAAAGCATGGCGCCTTGGAGTGCTCAACCTTTTGTCCAAAAATGAAGCTCTACTCTTAAAATTCCTGCACAAATTCTACAATAAAAGGATGTCCCTTGGGTACAGCTTTCTCCGAACACTTATTACACCGACAAGATCCCCATGCATCCGACACGGGGGTCCTTCCGTGGCGTGAGTGCTCAAACTTACTCCCAAGTACAGAGGGTGAGCCGCGTCCTGTGTTGATGGCATGACACCTCTTGCATGGAAAGATTTATGGCTCTATGAAACACCGGATAAATCCCAGCCTCGAGTGTTCTTCACGCCTCGCATGAAGATGCTTCTGTGAAAGATTTCTTGGAAAGCACGTCACCACATGCAACCTTCCATCTTCCGCTCTCGCCTGAAGCATTCAATGAAGCACGGACATCCAAACGATCGCTAGATCAGAGCCTCATCAACCAACAACGATGTCCGCATTATACTTGGGGAAATCTGAATTCAAAGCGTCCGATTATTACAAGTTTTGCTTCCGGGAGGTGCGAGCCCGTCCCTCGTTTCGTCTCCATTGGATCTTGAGGTGCACCATGAAGATCAAAGTCTTCGGCTGGTTGCTTCTGCATGACAGGTTAAACACCCGTAATATGCTGAAACGCATGCACTATAATATTGGAGATGATTTCAATTGCCTCCTCTGTGGGCAAAACATTGAAGAAACGGTAGACCACATGATTTTCACTTGCCCGTTTAGCTGAGCCTGCTGGAGGAAACTTGATATTGTCTGGCCAACTTTTCCTTCGCGCCTTGGTATGATCCACAGTGCCCGAGGCGCCTCTCACAGGCCTCTCTTTGTTGAAATCTTCCTCACAGCCTCCTGGAGTCTATGGAAAGAAAGGAGCAACAAGAATTTCAAAGGTGTGACACCCTCCCAAGAAACCTAGCTAGCAAGGTTCGTTGAGGATTTCGGTCTGCTGCAATATAGGGTGCGCGAGGTACATAAGGGCACTATTGCCGCTGTTTGTAACAGTCTCCTTTGAGGCTACACTCTCTACGCATCACACCTTTGTAACTAGTTGATAGTCCTATCTGCATTCTCACACAATTGCTTGTGCTGGGGGGGCATGGTACAAACACCCCTGATAATTAATATATACAAAACAGTAGGAGCCTCTCCTACTGTCTTTCCCCTAAAAAAACGGTAACAGTGATAGCGGTGATATTGTAGCAGTAATGATAGCAGTAGCAACAGTAGTAACTTAGCAAGAACAATATAAGATAAGTTCATAGGCATTCGATTGGTGACTCGTTGGATGATATTCATCATGAGACAGTTATAACCTAGGGCGATACGACACTAGCTCCATTTCATAAATATAATGTAGGCATGTATTCCGTAAATAGTCATATGTGCTTATGGAAAGAACTTGCATCACATCTTTTGTCCTACCCTCCCGTGGCAGCGGGGCCCTATTGGAAACTAAGGGATATTAAGGCTCCTTTTGATAGAGAACCAGAACAAAGCATTATCATATGGTGAATACATGAACTCCTCAAACTACGGTCATCACCGGGAGTGGTCCCGATTGTTGTCATTCCGGGGTTGCTGGATCATAACACGTAGTAGGTGACTATAATTTGCAAGATCGGATCTAGAACATGGATATAATGGTGATAACATAAACGGTTCATATCTGAAATCATGGCACCCGAGCCCAAAGTGACAAGCATTAAGCATGGAAAAGTCATAGCAACATGAATCTCAGAACACAGTGGATACTAGGGATCAAGCCCTAACAAAACTAACTCGATTACATGATGAATCCAACTCCTCATCGACCAGTGAGCCTACGAAAGAATTACTCACTCCCGGTGGGGAGCATCATGGAATTGGCGATGGAGATGTGTTGGTGATGACGAAGATCGAAGATCCCCCTCTCCGGAGCCCCAAATGGACTCCAGATCTGGCCTCCAAATGAAGAGCAGGAGACGATGGCGGCTCCACCTCGTGAAATGCGATAATTCTTTCTCCCTGATTTTTTTCCTGGAACAATGTGATTTTATAGCTTCGGTTTCAGGGTCAGCAGGGCCACCAGGTGGGGACAACCCACCTGGGCATGCCTGGGGGGCAGGCGCGCCCTGGTGGGTTGTGCCCACCCAGGTGCTTCCTCAGGTATCTCTTGGCTTCAGAAATTGTTTTTATTGATATAAAAAAATCCTCACAAAGTTTCGTTCCATTCCGAGAACTTTTATTTTTGCACAAAAACAACACCATGGTAGTTCTGCTGAAAACAACGTTAGTCCGGGTTATTTTCATTCAAATCATGCAAATTAGAGTCTAAAACAAGAGGAAATGTTAGAAAAGTAGATACGCTTAGACGATCAACTCCCCGAGCTTAAACCTTTGCTTGTCCTCAAGCAATTCAGTTGATAAACTGAAAGTGAAAAAGAAAAACTTTTATGAACTCTTTTGCTCTTTTTTCATAAATAAGCTTAAACTACACTCAGGTTTTCAGTATAGATTATAACTAACCATGTCGACAATAACTCTGAAAAATTATATTAACTCATATCAATGACATAATCAACTAGAGAGCAATAATAAGATATCTCAAACAACAACATGTTGTCAAGATAACCATGATATAATATGAAAACAGTGGTATCTCGCTAGCCCTTTCTGAGACCACAAAACATAAATGCAGAGCACCCCCAAAGTTCAAGCCACGACTAAACATTGTAATTCATGGTAGAAAAGATCCACTCATGATGCTCCCAACATTAGCTGTACACAATGCATCAGCATGACAACAAGGTTTCGTGTTCGGGCGCTTATTTGAGAAGGTGATGACACAACATAAAAGTAAATAGATAGTCCCTTTGCGGAGGGAAGCAGTGATTTGCAGAGGTGCTAGAGCTCAAGTTCTTAAAACAAAGGTGAATGAAATTTTGAGACATGCACCCTTCTCATTTACTTCACGACCATCAGTTATCAATATCTTCCATGCTAAGCACGCTAGTGGCGGTTCCTGCCGAAATGTAAAGGTTATGACTCCATTGGGAGTTTTGTTTGATTATTTGTAAGCTCTTTTCTTTTGCAATTTGGGACCTGGGCATCCCTATTACCACCCTTTTCTCGTATGATGGCAAGTGAATAAGCACTCGACCTGAGAATAACCAGCTTAGCATGGAAGATACCGACTACCTCCTGTTGTTCCATGAACGATCTAGGCACACAAAAGGGATATTTATTTGAAGTTTTTAGAGTTGGCACATGCAAATTTACTTAGGACAGCAGGATAATGCCGCATATAGGTAGGTATGGTGGACTCATCTGGAATAACTTGGGTTTCAGGTTTTTGATGTACAAGTGGAGTTCCCACTTAGTACAGGTGAAGGCTAGCAAATAGGTTGAGAAGAGGCCAGCTAGAGAGCAACAATGGTCATGAACATGCATTATGCATAAGTAACATTGGATACTAGCATGAGTAGGATATGAACACCATGAACATAAATATCATAGAGGCTATGTTGGTTTTGATTCAACTACATACATGAACATGTGCCAAGTCAAGCCACTCGAATATTCAGAGGAGGATACCATATCATCTGTCGGTGTACTAAAGTAGGGGTACCTTAGTACCCCGAACTTGTGCACGGGCAGTCGCAGCACCCGCAAGGCCGAGGCTTGCCAAGGCCCGCCAAGATCCTCCGCCATTCCTATCTTACTGCCATTCAAGAACAAAGTATTAACTAAGAAGACAAGGCTCTGCAAGAGGAGCTTGCCGGAAGTACAAGGCCCCGCAAGAGGAGCTTGCCAGAAGGACAAGACCCCGCAAGAGGAGCTTGTTGGGAAAGCCAACCAAGACACTTTCTGAAAACTTGCCGCAACGCTCAAGGCCCCGGCAAGGCCTGACGAGCGGCAAGCTTGTCGGCGACAAGACAACGGCCAAGGCAAGGCACTTGCTGGCAAGGTTGCCACTCAGACCGAGCCCAACAAGATCCAACGACGTGTCACCCTGTGGCCATCCCAGAGCACGTGGCGAGGCGCCGGCAGCCATGCGGTGCGAGGTGGCGTTTTGGCCGATAAGGAGGCCATCGCGGGCGATCGGTGGTGCCCCTAACGGTCGCTTCTTGCACTGCTAGAAGCGACCGGACGGCATTAAATGCCCTTGTCCCCCGCCGAGTTAGGTAGGGACACCGCTGGGACACTATTGTACCAACTCATGCTTTTTACTTTTCTACCCCTCTTTCTACGCCACCTGTCGGTGACCCCCTTAGGCTATAAAAGGAGGCCCATGCGCAGACGAGGGGGGGTTCGGTTCGAATTTCGGTTCCACACCGACCTCATTCAGCACTACAACACGCCACGCCTCGAAAGCAAGAACAAAATACAAACACCAAGCAGCAGAGGAGTTTTATCTCCCGAGAGCTCCGGTAAAAATCTCCCCACGCGCCCCGCCGATCCGCTTCAAGGCGCCTCCGCCTCCCTTGCCGAACTAGAAGGGGCCCCGCCCCATAGGTGCTCGTGTTCCCACGTAAACGCCACGACATCTTTGGCGCAACTAACGGCGGTCACCGACGAGATGTCGCCTTCTAACACGTTAGAAGTTTGAGTATGTCACGCGACCACGCGCCGCCACCACCGCCACCCAAGACTCAGAGGAAGCGCCGGCCCGAGCCACCATTTAGATTACCTCCAGCCGCATAAGATCGACGATCGAGGGTCGCTTATCTATAGCCTCATTGGCTTCGCTTAACGCCGACAAGCCCCGCAACGAACAGCACGCCGGCCGCGCAAGGCGCCAGGCGGAAGCCGGTGGCGATGAAGACCGGCGGGTGCTACCACTGCACTCCCGCCTGGCGCTTAAGATCGCCGATTGCTGGCCAACTCGACGCCGACTCCACCGCTGTTTGACCCTGCGAAGCCGCCATGATCAACGCCACGCTTCCAAGAACGACGACATGAAGACGCCAGACCAGACGAGCGCAGAAGGGAAGCGCGACATCAACTGACCAGCAGCGCCTGGGCCCGCTGTCGATATGCATGCGCCGGGTACCAGCGACTTGTCAGACGCGCAGGTCAGCTCCCTGGCTCACCCGTGAGCGCGGCAAGTCCAAAGGGCCCAAGACCAAGAACTTGCCAGACGCGTTCGGAGAAGTACGGCGGCAGGATACATCCGTCGGAGTTCCTTAGCATCTACACCATCACGGTGCAGCCGGGCCGGAGGGCGCGACGAGAAGATCTCGCCAACTACTTCTACCGGGTGCTCAAGCCCAACGCCGATCTTTGGCTCATGCACTTACCGGACAACTCCATTTCTTCGCGGGCGCACTGTGCCATCAGCTTTGTCGCGCTTTCACGGGCGTGCCACAAGCCCCATGGCCGAGAGAGCGACCTTCATCTGCCGCCTAAAAGGAAGGAGAACCCCGCAAGTACATACTGAGATTCAGCCAGTGCGCGCAAGAACATCT
This sequence comes from Aegilops speltoides, assembly GCA_021437245.1. Lineage (NCBI taxonomy): Eukaryota > Viridiplantae > Streptophyta > Magnoliopsida > Poales > Poaceae > Aegilops > Aegilops speltoides. The sequence goes on along the minus strand of JAHHZJ010002930.1, from coordinate 29,008 downwards.
CGTGACGCTCCACCTCGCCGCTAGCTTATCGCCGCTGCTCCATCGAACGCAAGCGTGAACCGCAGGATGAGGGAGGAGATGGCGATGTGCAAGATCAGAGATGTCAACAGCTCTATGCTCGCCGACAAGTGCACGGGCTGAGGAGGGGAGGAGACTCTCTGGAGAGAATGCAGGAGCAGTATGATCTCGACAAAGGAAAGATGCCCTCCCGCAAAGAAGAACCGGAGGCGGAATAATGTAAAGAGAAAGGTAAGGATGTGCTAGTTGTCGAGCATTCCGGCAAGTGGAGGCGGTTCCGACAGCCAAAGCCGAGACTCCGGGCGAGGCTGTGGTGGCCCGACAAGCAGGATGGCTCCGCAAGCAATATTGTAAGATCCACCGCACTAAGGGCCATGACCTCCAAGCCTGCAAGAAAGTTGAGCAGATGGCGGAGCTACGTAAAGCTGAATACGAGCGCCGCGACAAGGAGAAGGCCCGGAAGGTGGCGGGGATCCGCAAGAAGCTTCCCGCCTGGGAGGGCGCCACGCAAGGCCAAGCTGGCAAGGAGACAGACTCTCCTGTGGCCGCGACAAGGACAAAGACTAAGATGAAGATGATGAAATGGAGGAAGATGAGACCGACGCACCAAGAGTTTCAGAAGGCAATGGAGGTGTTAGGCGTCAACGGCGGTGCTTCAAGACATCTTGCACCGCCAACTCAAGCAAGGCGCGAGAAGTGAGTGCAGCAGGTAATCGGGTTCACGCGCCGCCAAGCCCTCAAGCGGTCTAGCACGCCCATCATCTTTGATGTTGAGGACCACCCTGATCACATCACTGCGGTCGGGTGCTTCCGATGTTGGTTTCGCCAACCATCCGCAACCTCAAGGTCACAAAGATGTTGGTTGACGCAAGGGGCCGCCTGAATCTGATTTCGAAGCAGTTGTTCAAGAAGCTCCATCCCCGGCTGGAGCTCAAGAGACTGGTACCTTTCAAGGAATCAACCCGGAAGGAGCAAGTCAAGGGGAAGATCACACCGCCAAAGGACTTTTGGCAGCGAGCTGAATTACGTAATGTAGAGAGTCACGCTTGATGTTGCTGATTTCCCATTGCCTTACAATGGGATACTTGGCCGCCCGGGCCGCCAAGTTCATGGCAGCCTCTCACTACGCCTACAATGTGCTCAAGATGCTCCGGTCCGATAAGTGTTATTTCGTCCATGGCGACAAGAAAGATGCACTTATCTCAGGCCGACAAGATCTACCGGGAAGCAAACAGACGCGCAGTAACACAAACCACTTGCCGCTCAAGCTCCCTGGGGAAGAAGAAGACCAAGTCCGCAAGAGTAGCTCTAATGCCCACTCGCAAGCGCACTCTTCGGAGTGTTGCGCTACCGCCGAGGACGCACCATCGAAAGCTCCACCGCAGTGCAAGAAGGCAAAGACAGCTTCACCAGAGACCAAGAAAGTGGCCGCCAAGGAGGACGACATCGTGGTACTCTTTACCATCAGCACCACGCTGATCCTAAATAGGAAAGCACGCCATTGTTTTCGCTGCGGCAAATGTCGATGTGTTTGCATGGCAACCATCCGACATCCCCGTGTTCCCATGGAAGTACTTGAGCACCACTTGCCGCCTGCCCTCACGCACGCCCGCCAAGCAGAGAGTCGAAGCAAGCAAGAGAGCATCAAGAGTTCATTGCGTAGGAGATCAAGAAACCGGAAGCAGCAGTCTCGGTCCGAGGAGTACTCCATCCAACGTGGTTAGCTAATCCAGAGTCATAAGGCAGCAAACGGGAAGTGGAGGCTTTGTATTGACTTCACAAATGTTAATAAAGCTTGTCCCAAAGATCCATTTCCTTGCCGCCGAGATCGACCAGATTGTCGACTCCACAGCAGGATGCGATCTGCTTTCATTCCTTGATGCATACTCAGATATCATCGATCTTCGCGGGCGTAAGAGGATGAAGAGAAAACCGCATTCATTACTCCATGTGGCACATATCGCTTGTACCGGATGCCTTTGACTAAAGAATGCTGGTTCAACATTTGCAAGAGTAGTCAACCATGCTTTTGAGCCACAAATTGCACGTAAATATAGAAGCTTACATGGATGACATAGTGGTCAAGAGCAAGGACAAAGAAACTTTGATCCAAGATTTGATGAGACTTTTGCAACTGCAAGAAGGTCAATCTCAAGTTGAACCCCGAGAAGTGTGTGTTCGGAGTTCCTTCCGCAAGCTTCGGGTTCTTTTCAGAACCCAGAGGGGATTGAAGCCAATCCCGACAAGATCAAGGCCATCGAGCAGATCAAGCCCCGGCCGCCAAGGATGTGCGAAGGTTTGCTCGCTGTGTTGTGCTTCCTCAAGAGGTTCATCTCTAAGTTCTGCTGAGCGCCTCGCCATTTTTCAAGATTTTGAAAAGGCAGGTCCAATGAAATGGACTCCTGAAGCTGGAGGCTGCGCCGCAGACTTGAAGAGATACCATCCTCTACTCCAACACTTGTCGCACCTAAGACACAAGAGAAGTTGTCTATATATCTAGCGGCAACCAATCAAGTGGTTAGTGCTGCTAGTTGCGAGAGGGAAGGCGGATGATGAGCCAGCTGTCACGCAAGCTTAGTCCAGCGACAAGGTGGGGCTTCCCGACAAGTTCCGCCCGCAGGATGGATTTGTGCAAGCATCGAAGAAAAATGAAGAAGATGGTGCATCGCCCAGCTTTATTTTGTCGGCCCTTCTCGCAGGGGGCTAGATCAAGGTACTGCTGTGCGTAAGTTGCTTTTCGCCTTCTCATGGCCTCGAGGAAGCTGCGCCATTACTTTCAAGCACATGAGATCACAGCTTGTCACCGCTTCGCTGAAGAGGATATTGCGTAATCCGTATAACAACAGTAGGATTGTCGAGTGGGCACTGAAACTCGCTTTGGCCTCAAGTTTGAGAGTACCTCAACTATCCAGAGCCGATCATTGGCGTAATTCATAGCAGAGTGGACCCCAACACCGATGAAGAAACTCCCGAGAAGAGCATCCCCGCAAGGAAGCTAGCAAAGAATGGATCATGTACTTTGATGGTGCCTTCACCGCAAGGCGCCGAGCGCAAGGCATTTACTTGTCGCCTCTAATCGAGAGCACCTCAAGCACGTGATCCAAATGCACTTTCCCAAGGAGCAAGCAACAAACAATACCGCAGAGTATGAAGGCTTGCTTGCGACTCGTATTAGCCATGAGCTTGGGATCAAGAAGCTTATTGTCGTGGGTGACTCGCAGCTTGTCGTCCGGCCAAGTAAACAAAGATTATCGAGTCCGCTGATGGAAGCATACATTGATGAAGTGAGGAAGCTAGAAGAACATTTTGACGGCTCGCAGATGGAACATGTTCCAAGAGCTCGTAATGACGCGTATGGATCTGCCAAAGTGCTGTCGACTCAAGTTACTCGTGGAACCAGGAAGTTTTGTGCTCAAGCTGACTCAGCCATCTCTCAGAACACCATCAATCGACAGAGCAAAAGAGAAAGTTGGTCATCGGCGACTACTTTCCCAGAGCCCCCGAGCCGCCGCCAAGAAGGTCTCTGTGATCAACATGTAGAGTGCCGAGGAGCGCTTCCGCCCGACAAGCCCTAGGGTTTGTTTCGCTGAAGCAGACGCCCCGACAAGTCGTGTCCCGACACGCTTGCCGGGAGCATCACGCCCGCAGGTCCCAGATTCTGCCGAGAAGCGGATGTTCCCGCAGAGCATTCGCGCTTTTAGTCCTTGTCGTCGAGCCATGTGCCCGCATGGGCACAGCAGATCGCCCATTTCTTCGACAGAGAACTTCCCGAGGAGCAAGAAGCAGCGGAGAAAGTAGCCCTAAGAATCAAGTATGTACCAGTTTGTCGATGACATACTGCATGTAAGAAGATTCAACGGAGTGAAATTGAAGTGCCTCTCCCGGAAGATGGACAGAGCTGGCGGAGATACACCTGGAGGCATATGTGGTCACCACATTGGCGCGAAGAGCACTTGTTTGCAAGGCTTTCCCAAGAAGGTTTCTTTCCGCCGACAGCCCTCCAAGATGCAATCGCACAAGTAACTAAGTGAAGCTGCATAGTTCCACTCCAAACAGATTCATCAACCAGCTCAAGCTCTCCAAACAATCCCTTTATCCTGGCCATTTTCGTCTGGGCTCGATATCCTCGCCCCTTCCCCCGAAGGCTGTGTGGGGCTTTGAGTACTTGTATGTTGCAATCGACAAGTTCACAAAGTGGCCTGAAGTGGAACCAAGGAGGAAGGTGACAAAGATCAGCCCAGCAGCAAGTTCTTCAGTCAATTGTTTGCCGCTTTCGAATCCCTAACAGATCATCACCGATAATGGCACACATTCACAAGCCGCACCTTCATGCAAGACGCCCAAGATCTTGGCACCAAGATCTGCTTCACTTCTGCTGCTCACCCGAGAAGCAACGGTCAAGCGGAGAGGGCAACGCTAGTGCGTGCGCGCGGGCTCAAGACCAGAATCTCGGCATGCTGCACAAGTGCGAAGAAATTGGATCGAGAACCGCTAGTGGTTCTTTGGTCAATCGTAACGACACCAAATCGAGCCATCGCCAAACACCTTTGCTCTTGCTCACGGAGCAGCAGGCAGTTCTCCCCACGGAACTCGCAGATACGGATCGCTCTCGAGTGCTTGCTTATGATGAGTTTGAGCAAGAGCAGCTGCGCAAGATGACGACCGCTTCCTCGAGGAGGATCGTTCGTTCAGTTGCCGTTGGCGAGCTGCTACACTAGTTAAAGAAGCTTTGCGCGCTTATCATAGCCGCAGTTAATGCCGGTTTCGAGGAAGGCGATTTTGTTCTTCGGGCGTTCAATCCGCCAAGAATTCCAACAAGTTGACGCCAAGTGGAAGGCCCTTATCGGGTGAACGAAGTCACTAGGCCCTAAGGCTTGTCCGCCTTTGAGACCAAAGATGGCATTCTGTGAGCAACTCTCGAACATAGAGCATCTTCGCAAGTTTTACCTATAAGGCTGCCGTTGCGGCCCTGCTCCGCAACCACCTTTTGTACAAGCCTTGCCATTGTTGCATGTAACCCTTTGTACAAAGTCTACGCGCAGCTCCCTGCATGTGAATAAAGTTTATGTGCCTCGCACATCTTGTCAAATTTAATGCATCTTTCTTTTTGCATCTATATCCGACACTTTTGCAGCACTTACCCCGTAATAGCTAGCGAACCATAAGGTTCCGATCATTATTTTCTTCTTCTTCTCAAAAGAAGATTCCTCCGCCCACAAGTTCACCGGGGAGGGAAGATAAAGGTGTGGACCAGGCTGCTCAAAGGAATCTAACCTTGCCGGACGCAAACTACGTAGTGCTAAGTTGCCAAAGTTTGAGCATAGTCAGTTTTAAAATTTTAAGTTATATTCTTGAACGTCTGCGGTTTTGTATGGAAAACCTGTGCGCTGAGGAATTGACTCGTGGCTGTTATGCCTTGATTTGTTTTCGAGTCCGCCAACAATAAAAGTCACCAGAATTCAGCCCCGGCAAGGTTTCTTGTCGGAGGCAGCACCGCCACGGGTTGTCGATGTTCTCAGACTTCAGCAAGTGTGCTTCTACCGCAAGTTCCCTCAAAGCGTAGGGTAAAGCATACAAGGGATGTAACAGAGTAAAGGATATAACATAGCAAGCAAGACCTGTAATAAAGTTATATTACAAGAATGACTTATTGTGGCAATCGACTAGATTGTTCTCATAACTCAAAACAGCCGCAGGAAAAAGGGAGAAGAAGGGTGGCCTAATCCACGCCACAGCCGTCGACCTCCCCGACCTCATTCACCTTGTCCACAATGGGTGCAAGAATGGTCTGAGTTCTTCAAGAGCAGCACCTGCCGGCAGCTTCTTTTTGGTGACACGGGTGAGGTCGATGCTCGTTGCTGAAGAGTATCTTCACCAACACCTTCTCCAAGACCCTAGAGCAGATCACATGACTCGTCAGCCAGCTTCTTCGAGATCCTTTCCCAAGCTGTTGGAGAGCCGCCACCACACCCTTGAAGAAAAGCGTGAGCTTGGCGCTGGGCTGAGATTTTCCTCTGAATACCCAAAGCCCGCCAAGTCAAGCTCCGCCAGCTCCTCGCCGATGGATGCAGCGATGTTGACGAGGCCTCCGCCCGTGAGCTCCACCGTGGTCTTGAAGGTGTTCGGTCTCAGCGCTCGCTGCTGCCTCCTCCGTCGCCCTTGAGCTCCTTCCTCAAGTCGTTTTCGCTTCTTGGCGGCGCCCAGCTGTCCCCGCCATGGTGGCTGGCCAGCCCAGACAAGACTTGAGTCTTTGGCGCTGCTGCAGCCTTGATCTTCTTGGCAGCCGGACTTGCAGCTCGCCATGGGCGCCAGATCCTTCTGCTCACTGGAGTGCGGCGAGCTCTTCTGCTTTTCCTTTTCATATCCGCCCAACAAGGCCACCTTCACCTCTAACTCCTTCTTGGTGGCTCTTGGCAGCCACGGCGCATCCTTCGCCTCCTTGAGTGCCCCGCCAAGTGATTGCTCCCTGACGGGCGAAGCTCCTCTTCGTGGCTGTCCAAGTTTACCTTCTCTCAGATCACCTCACCATCCCGCTTTGGGCAATTCCTACGGCGCAAGCCTCTCTGCCGTTCTTCGCTTCAAGCCTTCTAGGATGAACGCTTCTTCGCCGAGCTGCGCCTCAAAGAATGGACCGGAGGGCTCCTGCTTGCGGCTCTTGAGCTCCTCCGCTGAGCTATGTCAACTCCGCCAAGAACAAGCGCCTCTCGACCTGCTTCACACGGGCGCTGTAGAGTGACACTCAGCCGAGTAGCTGCTCTTCTCGACTCCGCTGGCTGCTGCTTGGCCTGCCGACCATCGCCAGCCTAGCAGAGGCGAGTACTTCCTACCAAACTCCTCCCTTCCACTGGCGCCTGAGCTCGACGCCCTGGAAGCTTGATGTACACGCCTCACGGCTTTCTGGCACGCCACTGCCGGGCTTGCTCGGAGTCTGTCAGAGGCACGTGATCAAGTGAGGGGTCGGTGGACTGTGCAGGCCTTTGCGCCTCAAGGCCCCTCCAGTCGCCAGGGCGATCACCTGGACCTTCGCCAGCCTTCAAGGCTCAAGAGCCTTGATGCTTCCTCGCCGGGCGGGTTCATATCAAGACTAGCCTTCTTCTCAAGCGCGACATCTTCAAGTTGCCACAGGCGCCTTCCTTCACTGGAGGCCTCAGATCCATCGGGTCCATGCGAGAGGGGGATCCTGAGGATAGGAAGAGGAGGAAAGTCAAGCAAATATCCAAAAGAAGAAAGAAGATCAAAAGAAGAACCCAAGGGAAGATTCCCCGACAAGAAGGGTTACCCAGGCTGGGCTCAGGACCATGGGCTCCTCCACCAGGGGCTCACTCTGTTCCACCCCTGCCGGGGTTCCTCCCTTGCCGGGAGCGATCCCTTGTCGGAGAATCACCCCTTGGCGCAGCGGAGGTCGAAGGCATAAAGACCTCCGGTCAGCCTCCCGGCTTGCTTCTTGGTGGGCTTGTTCTGCCCTATACAAATGAGTCAACAATCAAGATGTCAAGAAAAGAAGACGCACTCCATGCGCCGCCTCTACAACAGAAGTGAACCAAACACTTACGCTGGGCTCGGCTGGGGCTGGGCAAGCTAGGAGAAGGAACCGGTCCAAGGTGGTCTCTTTGACGATCTTCGCGGCCACAGCAGGATCGCCCTCGATGTCAACCAGAGGGACCTTGGCCTCTTCGCTTCTCGCCAAGATCCCAAATAGGGCAGGAATTTAGAGAGAAGCAAATCAGATACAAGATAAGCAACAGTAAGGATCAAAGAAAGACAAGTACAAGAAGAAGAAAGCTTTACCTCCTCCTCCTCCTCCTCTTCATCGAATCGGAGCTCAACGCTGAGAGGTCGAACTCCGTGCCCTCTCAGCGGTGGCGAGGAGTAGGCTCCTCCAGCCGCTTGGCCGAGGGTTACGGCAGTACCAAGCGTGGCGCCGGAAGACCCGGCCACCAGCCGGGCGCTGCCTGGGACCCTCCCGCTGGCACCGGATTTGTCGCTGTGGAGGTGTCCCACGCCGGGCTGCTGCTGCTCGGCCTGCGCCTTCGCCATATATTCCAACTCGACGGAGGCGCCTCGTTGAATTGGGGCTGCGCCTGGGCTCCATCTACGGCAAGCTGCTCGAAGAAGGCTGGCCGCTGCCCCTCTGGGCTCGCTCGCCTGCCCTCGCCATCGACTTCTCGCAAGATCTTCTGGTCGGTAAGGCTTCTACCACCTGATCCGCCCGCCAAATATAGGTTAAATCCGGCAAGCGCTTCTGCCCCGCCGGGCGATATACAGATCTCGCTTTCTGTGGTGGCACGGTGAGGAGCTTCGCTCGCCGGAGTTGACCGCTACCTCCGCTGGTTATCAAAGAATTGCTGCACGACTTCGCGGCAGTGCTTCTATCTGTTGCACTTATCCCGCAGCGAAGTCGTGACTGGGCATCATTGGCGCAGATGCTATCGCTGGGAATTGTTGCATTAAGGGGATCGACACCTTGCGCAACTTGAACCACTGGTGGTTGGCGCTGCTTGAACATCTCCTCAAGATCCCGCCGAGCCCGTAACGGTGAAGTGGAAGTTGAGGCCTCGACGCAGCCTCATGATATCCGCCGGGCCGCCAAACAGCCAGCGGGCCTCTTTCTACGAGGGGCGGCGCGATGGCGGCGAAACCGCCGATCGCTGCCCCAGCCAGGAGTCTCCCATGCCCGAGCCGGAGGATTCGGGTGGTGGCAATCTCAGCTTGGCGCCGTCCGGCGACAGAGGCCCAAATCAAGCACGCACCACCCGGGTCTAGCGTGAGCTCGGTGAATGGCTGCGGATTGGCGCCACAGATCCAAAGACCACTCCGCCTCCACTCGCCCCACTTGCTACGAGCTCGCTCGCCAAGTACACCTCCTTCATGCCCATCCGGGAGGTCCAGCGATTCCGCCGCAGCTGGCTCCTTTCTCGCCCGGGGAGAAATAATGACAAAAAGAGCGACATTGGGAGGATGCCAACAAAGTTCTCGCAGAGGTATGCGAAACCGCCATTGTCGTAATGGCGCTAGGGGTGAATCGAGAAGATGAAACCCGAGGTGTTCATGATGTCGCAGAAAATCGAAAAGGGTGCAGAGCCCGCAATAGAAGAACACAGAAAGAAGTAGTACCTCCGGGCACCTCTTCGATTTGAGGCTTCAATGAGCACCGGCGGCGCTGATGCGCCTGCTCCGCCGACTGTAAGAGGTAGAACTCCTCCTGCAGCGCTCGCCAGTGAGCTCGGGGATAAAGCGCTTTGCTTTGCAAGTGAGCGCCGAGCTCAAATACCGGCCGACTTCTCGTCAGCCTTCGCCCTTTTCACAGCCTTCGCAGCCTTCCCGGTCTTCGAGCCATGGCGAAGTGATGGGGAAAGCGAGGGCGACGATGGCGACGGGATGGCGGAGCGTGTGCTTTTCAGCTTGGGAAGCGGAGGAGAGCGGCGAGCTTTCGAGGAAGGAACGGCAAGTGGCGTAAGGTGGGGAACAGTTCCGCTTCCTCCGCTATAAACGGGATGCGAACGCTACGCATTTCGAATTAAGTATCGACCACGCTCTTTCCCACGACGCCGAATCGACGCTGCTGCCAGGTAAGGGTACGCTGTGGATACGGGTCGGATTTTGTGCGGACTAAGGCCGCAGTGCCCGTTCTGCTTTTGGGCCTGGCCCAACAACGCCGCACTGCATGGCCCAGGTCGGGCCCTGCTTGTAGACAAAGTAGGGGTACCTTAGTACTCGAACTTGTGCACGGCAGTCGCAAAGACCTCAAGGCGTAGGCTTGCCGGGCGCCCGCCAAGATCCTCCGCCATTCCTATCTTATCGCCATTCAAGAACAAAGTATTAACTAAGAAGACAAGGCCCCGGAAGAGGAGCTTGTCGAAGAGAAGGCCCCGCAAGAGGAGCTTGCCGAAGGATAAGACCCGCAAGAGGAGCTTGCTACGAAAGCCAACCAAGACACTTCAAAATCTTGCCGCAACGCTCTCGCTGGCCCCGCAAGGCCCGGCGAAGCCAGCAAGCTTGTTGGTGCGACAAGACAACGGCCGCTGCAAGGCACTTGTCATGCAAGGCTGCCACTCGCACCCGAGCCCAAACAGATCCAACGACATGTCACCCCAGGGCCATCCCAGAGCACGTGGCGAGGCGCCAGCAGCCATGCGGTGCGAGGTGGCGTTTTGCCGACAAGGAGGCCATCGTGGCGATCGGTGGCGCCTCTAACGGGTCGCTTTCTCAGACTGCTGGCGCGACCGGACGGCATTAAATTCCTTGTCCCCGCCGTCGAGTTAGGTAGGGACACTGCTGGACACTATTGTACCAACCCACGCTTTTACTTTTCTACCCTCTTTCTACGCCACCACTTCGCTTCATGACCCCTTTAGGCTATAAAAGGGAGGCCCATGCACGAGAGGGGTTCGCTCGAATTTCGGGTTCCACACCACTCATTCAGCACTACAACACGCCACGCCTCGAAAGCAAGAACAAAATACAAACACCAAGCAGCAGAGGAGTTTTATCTCCCGAGAGCTCCGGCCGGGTAAAAATCTCCTGCTGTATGCTCCCGCCGATCCGCCTGCATGCGCCCGCCTCCCTTGTTGAACTAGAAGGGCCCTGCCCCATAGGTGCTCGTGGTTCTACGTAAACGCCACGACATCATCATACTACATCACAATCATTTTAATGCAATGTTAATATCCAAGATAAGTCATTATTCACTCCTAGCTACTTATGCATGGCATGAGAAACTATAATATCTAATCGCTATTGCAAACATGTTTGATCATAATAGGTTGAATCATGGATACCGGGTTAAACATATTTACAAAACAGTAATGTCGAAGTTCATACTAGTTCTCTCTCGCCACGCACTCAGTTCATCTAATATTGTCATTATTGCCTTTTCACTTGCACGACCGAATGATTTGAAAATAATAATAGTGCAAGAGTGCCGTTGACTAAGCTAGAATCTGCAAACATTTTATTCAAGAGGAGAAGACAAGGTAATATGGACTCTTTATTAGATCAACAATAATGCAAATGAGAGCCACTTAACATTTTCATCGTGGTCTCCTCCTCAATAAGACTGAGGGAGTCCTCGACTAAGGGGTCCTCGGGCGTCCGGGCTATGCGACATGGGTCGGGCTAATGGGCTGTGAAGATATGAGATTAAAGATCTTTCCCCGTGTCCAGATGGGACTCTCCTTATGTGGATGGCAAGCTTGGCATCTGGATCATGCACCTTCCTTTCTCTCAAACCGACTCAGACAACCCTAGATCCCTCCAAAGGTCTATATAAACCGAGGGTTTAGTCCGAGGGCAATCACAATTATACATGCTAGACATCTAGAGTTTAGCCATTATGATCTCGAGGTAGATCAACTCTTGTAACCCCTATACTCATCATAGTCAATCAAGCAGGAAGTAGGGTATTACCTCCATTAAGAGGGCCTGAACCTGGGTAACCATCGTGTCCCCTGCCTCCTGTTACCTTCGATCCTTAGACCCACAATTCGGGACACCCTACCCGAGATCTGCCAGTTTTGACACCGACATTGGTGCTTTCATTGAGAGTTCCACTGTGTCGGCACTAGAAGGGGCGATGGATCCATCAATCATCCACAACAATACCGCCCTGAGGGAGACTTTTCTCCCCTGCCAAATCTTCGTATTCGGCGGCTTCACACCACGTGCCTATTCGATTGGCCATCTGGAACATATTGATAGCTACGCCCATGATCATCAGATCAGTTTTGGAAACCTAAACTATGTCGCTGATATCCGAGGAGACTTGATCTTCCAAGGGTCCGCGGCCTCAATCGCAGCCCCGGCCTTAGATCCGGAACTCCTCGCCGAGTCCGAAGACGGGAGTTTAGAGCCCGCCGGACTCTCCGCAGCCATAGAGCTCAACATCGGAGATACGGAGGGGATCATTTCACCGGTAGGCCCGGAGTTATACCAGGCACCCTTCATCAACACGATGCCGGACTCATCCTCAAACACGAGATCTGAACTTTCGAGGTCTGTGTTACACGAGCTCAGCCAAGGAACTCCTGCCCGCCCGCCCACGGACTCGCTCTCGTCCAAACCTCACTCTAAATGAGGCCCCGGACTTAATGCAATCTCACCATTACGTATGATCATCGCCAGCACGCCCAGCTCACACTAGGGGCTGAGGGCGGGAATTTTATGTCCCACCCACCACCCACTTTATAGCCACTGCCGATGACTTAACCGACATGCTCGACACGCCCAAAGACATTGACGGTATGGACGATGATGCTGAAGAGGAGCAAATCCAGAACCCGCCGCTTTTCCCGGATGTTGATGACCACTTCTCGATGATGTACATATGGTGGACACACCCAAAGAGAATGACACCGACGATGGGAAGAATCTAGAGGACAAGCCTCTCAATCACCTCCAAAGCGCCGACGCCACGCACACACATCAAAAATCACGCTAAAAGACAGCAATACTGGCACCAGAGGCACTAACACCTCAGAGAACGCCGAAGACCAAGACGCCTCGGTCGAGCCAACATATGAACAGGATGATTGGGAAGAGGTGCAAGTAAACCCCGACGATCCTATCGGGAGTGAGGGCTCAGAGGATAGTAATTACTTACCAATCTCCGAAGAGGACAAGAGCCTTGGCGACGAAGATTTCATCGTGCTAGAGGAACCCCTCGAGCAATAACGCTTTAAGCGCCGGCTAATAGCCACAACAAGAAGCCTGAAAAAGAAGTGGTAGCAACTTCAAGCTGACCAGGACTTACTCAATGACAGATGGACTAATGTCCTGGCAGCCGAGGTACGGCCTCGAGCGCCCAACTAAGAGTTACCCAAAGCGTAGGTTGCTCTCCCAATTTGATGATGAGGTCCCAGAGCCCATACCGACCGTGCGTAACGTGGCTGACAGGCCTGACCAACCACCTCGTGGCCGGGACAAAGCAGCAACCCAAGCCAAACACGAGCCTACACCACCTCGCCCTAGAGGCAGAGAAACATCGGCTGCAGGGTACGCACACGACCTGTGAAAAGACCTGGACAATAGAGCCACCATACCAGACGCTTTATGGATCAAGGGGCGGCACCAAAGACGAGAGGATCGCCATCAGCCCGGCGCAATAAGCACAACCTCACCAGGCCAAACACCGTGACATTTAACTCCATCCAAACTCCGCCGTGACGCCGCCTCGATATAGAGGAGCCGCACACCCCTATGCTTCACTTGGATGAGGTAATGGAGCACCAGCTCCTGTAAGGGTTTAAACCCATGGACATTGAATCATATGACGGCACAACAGATCCCGCAAAGATGGATTGAAGACTTTTTCTCCATATCCACATGGGTTCGCGTGATGACTTACATGTCATCAAGTACCTCAGAAACTTAAGGGATCAGCACGACATTGGCTGAACAACCTCCCGTAAAACTCTATTGGTAGCCGGGAACACTTGAGGATGCCTTCAGAGATAACTTCCAAGGTACCTATGTTCGCCCCGACGCCGATGACCTTAGTCACATAATCCAAAGAACCCGCTAATCGCCTCGAAAGCTCGACCAGGTTCCCAATAAAAAGAACCAGATTGTGGATTGTCGATGTCAAGCCCTCGTGGCCTTCAAACACGCATTCCCGAGATGAGTGGCTCGGCCGACACCTCGCCAAGAGAAGTCGAAGTCCATGGCAGCCCTTACAGACTCATGACCCGCTTTTACGGAGAAGATAGCTGGCTTGCTCATAGAAGCAATAACACCAAAGGACCTGTGCACCTCTCGGGTTAGGGACGATAATGGCAAGCCACAATGCGACAAGCACAAGCGCAAACAATACCAAGACATGTCCACAACGCCGGATTCAAGGGCTCCAAATCCGTCATGGAAGAAGCCATTCAAAGGAAACAAAGACGGCCCATCCAGTTTGTACTAAATACTTGATCGACTTTGCTAGATTCATGGCACCCCCGATAACCTGTCAATCACACCAACAAAAACTGTTGGGTCTTCAAACAGGCTGGCAAGCTCAACGTTGAACACAAGGGGAAAAGGCTGCCCAGCGAGGATGACGAAGAAGAGCCTCGCCTAATCGAACACAGGGGGGCAGAAGAAATTTCCCCCCGAGGTCAAAATGGTGAATATGATCTATGCCACCCACATACCCAAAGGGGAGTGCAAGCGCGCATTAAGGGACATCTACGCCGTAGAGCCGGATGCCCTAAAATTCAACCCATGGTCGGCTTGCCCGATCACCTTCGGTTGAAAGGACCACCCGCCAACATCCGTCATGGAGGTTCGGCAGCTCTAGTCCTCGACCAAATCATTGACAAATTCCACCTCACGCGAGTCCTCATTAACGGTGGCAGTAGCCTTAACCTGCTCTACATGGACACCGTCCGCAAAATGGGTATCGATCTGTCAAGGATCAAGCCCACCAAAACTACCTTTAAAGTAGTAATACCTGGTGTACAGGCCCATTGCTCGGGCTCAATAATATTGGAAGTTGTCTTCGGCTTGCCCGACAACTTCCGAAGTGAAGACTTGATATTTGATATCGCATCCTTCCGGCGGCTATCACGACCGCCGCATAAACCGCTTGTTCGATTCAACGCGGTGCCGCACTATGCTTATTTAAAGCTCAAGATGCCCGGTCCACGCAGCATCATAACATTCATTGGAAACACATAACGGTCCCTTCGCACTGAGGAACACACCGCAGCTCTCGCAGCCGAAGTATAGAGCGGCCCACTCAAGCCGCACACCTCATCGGCCATCAAGCTGCCGAACTTTGTTAAAAGAATCCGGCTAGTCCCGCAAGCTAGCGCTCGGTACTTCTAGAGCTAGCCTAGCAGTTTCGCCTCCGTCGATCGCCGCGCACACCCGCAAAATTTGTATCACGCATGCATCATTACGCACTCAAAATACCTTGGGCATCAACGGAGGCACAATACGGGCAGGTCTATAGTACGGCTTGACCCTGTATGACCTTCCACTCTTCTTCAGTTACTTCTCTACCACAGGATCATTCGAGCCCATATATCCTACAGAGTTACAAGGACTCTCCTCGAGCCCAGGGCTTCGGCGGGGTAATGTAAGACCGCTCCCATTAAGGAACCCTCTCACAAGGCGAAAAGCAGCGCAGACGTATGGGCAGGGCATCCAAAGGATTCTTTGGACCAAACCTTATTTAAAGGACCTGACTCGAGCTTCTCCTTATTATTAGACTCGACATGTAAAATGATTTTGGTGCTTTTCAGAGAAGATCACGCCTTGACGATCAATCGATCCTAGTAGGGACATTTTTCGCATCAACTTTCTTCATAAACTGTAATCTGCCTCCAGCTTGTCTCACATACCTCAATACCCATTGCCGGGGCTCTATACGACCACATATGTGCCACTAAACAAAATCCCAAATAGCTCAGAGCACACTTCAAGCGCCCTAAGCTTGGCATTATATGCATCCGCCCAATCATGTCTTTGGTCAATAGTTGGGTTGCCTGCCCCGTGTTTGCTACCCTACGCCCGCTTTTTTGGCTAGGGTAGTAAAGGAGAACTATCGCATTGTGTTTCGTTCATCCGTCAAGCACCTCAAGAGAGAAAGCCAAAACCCGATCGTCATGATGCGGCGAGAGCTGGTTAGCTGCTCGTGACTTACTAAATCGTTAACGATTTTTCCGTATCAAACTAAGGACTGCTTTTTAGTCATATATTTAACGCTCCGCATTCGGATAGTCACTACTTAACAAGGGCTATTTTATAGCCCCATCACAAACTCCTATGGCTAAGTGAGAGCGGTAACCAGATAGTCCGATTTCCTGGTTCGCCGTGACTAACACCTCCGCTACTTGACAAAGACGCGGTCAAGAGTGCTCATGTGTTATTTCAGACACCCCGTAGCATCTACGTGGGGGGTCAAGCCGCGATCGAAAACTCTTAGGCATACAAAACGGCCGATAGGAGGAAAGCAACTTCAGATAATGGCACAAATATATTACAAAGCCTTAATATCTATAATACACACGACCGGTCGCTCGGATACATTCATCAATATAATGTCCTTGAGCATCGACCTCCATCAAGCGTAGCACCCTCAAGGACGTCGTCTAAATAACGCTCTAGCATGAGGTGGTCCTTGCCCTCGGGAGGAGCCTCTACCGCTATGCGCGAGAAGGCCTTCTGTGCACCTTCTATGCACACCGACCGTTTGATGACATCAATTCGTGGCACATCATCGATGAGACGCTGTACTAGGCCAAAATAGCTGCTCGGGACGGGTTCAGCCAGCCACAGCCGGAGTATGACCTCCTTCATGGCCTCTCCGGACATCTTATGCAACTCGGCCCACTGCGCCATTTGGTCGTTCATCAGTGTCGAGCGCCTTATGGCCACGAATCATGCGACTGTAACAGCCCGCCGCATGCCCCTCCTTGGCTCCAGAGAATTGCGCAAGGCCGAGGCGCTTCGAAGATTCGCAGCGCCTCGAGAACCCCATAGTCGATTAAGTGCCATACCTCCGATAGCCAAACTTAGATCAGAAAAGAAAGGGCTTACCACCGCTATCCGTCTGCCTGTCGGAGCCCTCGCGAGTTGCTCGATTAGACCTCGCCTCTGGGCGCCCTAAAGGGCCTTCGCGAGTTCGGCTGCCTTAGCTTTATTCTCCTCCTCGAGGAGCTTGCACTTGTGAGTTGCATCCTTGAGCTCTTGCTCAATCTTGCTTACTCGCTTCTCGAATCGGCGCCGGTGGCCTGCTCGGTCTTCAAATCAGCATCCGCTTTCAGCGTCAGTTGCCACCCTTTCCCGCTTACATTACAAGGCAAGGTCACTCCCGAGGGTCCCGACCAAAGCAAGCGCCCATCTCGCGATTATGCATATAGCAGCAGTAAGCTTAAACTTAGCATTTGCAAACTAATTCAATTGAATATGGAGCACTTGAAACATACCTTGCACCTTGTCGAGCCGCTTTGTTAATCTCGATATTGTCCTCATTGACCAGCTGTAGTTTTCGCCAACCAAACTTTGGCGGCCTCGAGCGGTTGCCGCTAATAGTGAAGCCTGATTTTATCAAAAGATAAGTATGTTATTTCCTCATGATACCTCTAGAGCCTATGTTCGCCTCCTTCATTGGCCAAACAGAGTCTCAGGGCTACTATCTATATATAGGCAGATTTTTATGGAAAGCCGCTTAAAAGACATTACATCACATACCAAGCATGTTAGTAGGCTCGTGAAGGCTTCATTCAGTCCGCCTAGTGGACTGAACCTTTTCAACCACTGCATCCATCAAGGCACGGTGCCCTCCAAGATGGATGCACTTGCGTAGCATCCATCAAGATGTTCGTGCCTCGATTCAAGAGGTCACCGCTGAATAGCCGCCTCCCCCTCCTACAGAGAGGGCTGCTGACCCGATTCCGGATCCGTTTGGGTCTCTGGAACAGTATCTGGCTGAGGGTCGGATGATCCAGACCCCGCTGTCGGCCTCCATGGGGGCTGCGCCTCATGTTCTCTGCCTCCCAGTGCCGCTTTGTTCCTCCTACACTTCTCCGAGCTCGAGGAATCTTTGGGATGACACTCTCGATCGCTCTGCCTCGAGAGGCGGGAAGCTTGTGGAGGCGCCTCGCCTCCATCTTCTCCGCGAAAAGATCCTTGCCGCACGATGATTCTTGGGGATGTCAAGAGCTGAATGGAATATGAATTTTGATATTATTCTTATAATCTATAAAAAATAGATGTATACAAGGCATCGGAAGGTACTTCACGATTCTCGCAAGCGGCTTGGTCTGGGCGGTGTTTGGGAACGGCCTCTGTGTCTTAATCCGAGTCATCCGAGAGGATATCCTTCCTCTGGACGCCCCTCCGGATCTACAGAGGCCACCTCTTTTTACTTTGGGAGGAGGGTTCTCGCTCCCCTCCTCCTCGCCTTCAGATTCCTTGTGAGAGGAAGGAGCTTCGGTTCCTCCTGACATAGCCTGGGTTTTTTCGTGATGGAGGCCACTTCCAGCCTCCTTGGTCTTCTTTCTTCTTGTCCTTCTTGCCTAAGTACTCGATAGGGCGCCGGACCAAAGATCTTCACTAATATAGGCTCGGCTGGTTTTTGGGGGAGCTGGGGCCGACACTTAATCCGCTTCCCGCCTTTCTTTATCCAATCCTATTCGTGAGATTGTCACAACCCTAGCTAGTCCATGCATTAGAATGTTGCATCATGTTTATTTCATTCAATGTAAATTTGAAATGGGATTGCCGTAACCCCAGCCCTCTCCAAACAACTAGGGTTTACTAAAATATTTTCGATGAACCTGAATGCCTTCTAAAATGTCCATCATTTTTGTCTTGGTCCGTAAGCTTTGCCAAAAGTGATGCACAATTTCCTAGGTCATCTTTGGTCTTTGAATTAAATCATAGCTATTTGAATTTGGGCATTTAAAATTTATAAAATATTTCAAATGTCCAAATATCTCCAAACTAAATGTTTCATGTTGGAAATATTCCAACAATGGACCAGAGTAGTTTGGTGAATTTTGAAACCTCCTAGGTATTTTAAATAACTCAACAAAGTTGCAGAAAAATAGAAAAAGAAAAATGTAAAGCGTAAAAACTTACTCTGGCGCCGCTAGTCGGCCCACTGGCCGCCCAGCCTGCCACTGGCCAGCCGAAAGCTGCTTGGCTTGCTGTGCAGTAGTTAAGGTGCTCGGCGGCGGCACCGCAGCTCGCCACGCAGCCTGCTCGCTGCCGCTTCCTCGCTTTGCCACGCCGGGATCGACCTCGCCTTCTCCCGCACCCCCCTGACGCCTCTCTCCTCCCCGGTTCGCCCTCGCCCCCACGCCATGGCCGACGCCATCGCCGCCAAGACCACTGCAGAGCTGCTGCCTGCCGACTCCCCACGCCAGCCATCAGGTTCAGACGCTCCGCCGCTGCCCGCTACTTCGAAGCTAGCCGAGCCTCGAAGGCCATAGGCTTCAAGCCGCCAGACCGAAGCTCGCCAAGCGCCACCGCCGGAGATCCTTCGCTGCCGCTGCCGCTGCAGCTCGCCCCCGACCACGCCGACGGTTTCTACGTGAGCTCTCAGGAGCTCAGCTACCTTCCCGACCTCTCTCTCGCCTCAGCACCACAGCGACCGCACGAGGCTCACGCACTCGCCGTCGCAGACTGCCGCCGACGTGTTCCCGCCACATCCGCCTTCTCACCGTGTCCAACGCGTTTCACCACGATCGCTACCGAGCTAACCACGCACTCCACGCACCTCACCGCACCCCACAAAGACGAAGTTCACTTTCACCCGAGCTCCGTGGCCGCCAAACCGCCGGGCGCCAACTCCGCCACCTCGAGCCCAACGGACTCGCCAAGAGTTGCGGTTCGTCTCAACCAGACTCCGTGGCCTCCAGGCCATTTGGTGGCCGGAATGGCTAAAACCACTCCGCGCCAAGCCTGGCTCGCCGGCAAGCTAAACGCCGTGGGTTTGACCTCGGTTTGACCACGGTGGGCCCAGTGTCGACTTCCGGTCTATGACATGTGGGCCCACCGCTAATTAATCCTAGTTTAGTTTTAATTAAATTTAATTAAACTAACCCCATCGACATCGCTGGGACCCATCGGGTCAGTTTGACCGACCAGCCTGTCAACCTCGACGCCATCATGACGCAAGGTCGACGCAATATTTAAATTATCGAATTATTTTTACACAGAAATTCCGTAAATTGTTTCAAACTTCAAAAATTCATATAAAATCAACCATAGCTCCAAATGAAACAAATTATATATGAAAAATGATCAGAAAAATCCAATCTATCCATCTGTACTGGTTTCATGCATGTTTACAGAAGCTAACCCACTGTTTATCACAGAACAAGTTTAAGCACTTATAATGATCATATATGAGTTTGAATTTTGGATCTTTGGTTCAAATTGATTCAAACCCATCTGATCCTAGTTGCATCAGCCCAAAGCACTCATTTTGCCATGTCTCATTGCATGCATCATATTGTTGCATCTTGTTTGGTAATGCCTGTGTATCGGTGTTCTCTCATGCAGGTTCTCGCTCGAGGAGTACCGTGATAACCCCGACGAAGAACAATACCTGTAACGCACCGTCGTGCAAGCAACCAACCATTTGATCATATCGATAAAATCCCATGTTCTTGCTCCTGCCTCATTTATCGTGATTAAGACAACGCGATTCAAACTGGGCTGTGCTGCGTAGTTGAACCCATTTCTCCGCATGACCTTCATTGCCACAAGAATTCAGATGAAACCCACTAGCATGTGTAGGAGTTGATTGAGCCATATGATTGTGTTGTTCCTACCTTGCTATGCCTCGCTATGCTTAGAGTCGTGTCGTCTGGTTCATCTGGGTGATGGCTAGAGTGAAATGATCGAGTCGGTATGAGAGTAAGGTGTTGAACACGATTTGGTAAAGGTATCGATGAAAGGCCATGTAGGAGTACATGGTGGGTTGTTTCATTGAGGCCGCCCTGCTAATCGAGATCTGTATGTGTGATTTAAGATTCAGCTACTACCATGCATTGGGCCCAAACCAATGGACCCTCTCGCTTTTATTCACCCTAGCCTTCGTCCAGAGTTGCAAGTAGTTTCGTGTTTGTAGCTCATCGAGGCCGTGGACAGCACTGACCGTAGGGGTGGGCTGTGATGCGGTAGGTACGTGGCACGTGTACCGGATGCCTGCTTGGTATCTCGGGAACCCTGTTCACATCGCTTGAGGTCTGTGAGCGAGACTTCGCCGAACTCCTCATAGATGGAACCCAAATAGGCGATAAACCCGACTAGAGACTTAGGTGTTCAGGTAGGTCGTGGCCGACACCCACGCTGGCTTCCGCTGAAGGTTGCCGAGTACATGTCGGTAAACGCGATAAGTGGTGAGAGCGTATGAAGAAGTACACCCCCGCAGGTTAACATCATCTATTCGAATAGTCGCCCATGTAAAGGACTACTTGGTCGCCTATACAGCTCATAGACAAGTAAATGGATACTACTAAAAGCCTCAAGATAAGCGTGAGTGCCGAGGATGGCTTCTCAGAGGAAGACGGGTTGGATCCCTGTGGTGTATTGAAATGATGAGTAGTGGACTCGAAAAGCGCAAAACTATTTCAAGTTGGTGTCTCAGAGGATAGCTTAGCCATGAGTCAAAGCTGGCTTGTCTGCAATAACCCCACCAACCCTTCTTGATAATATGCATGTATGTAGGGTCTGATAAGTCTTGCCGAGTACCTTTGTACTCATGTTGCTTTAATTTACATTTTTCGAAGATGCCTCAAACCCTTCCGACGGGTTCTTCAGAGACGCTGACATCGATGAGTAGACTAAGGCCTGTGGTGATCCTGCAAGAGAAGGACCATGTAGTATAGCTAGGCTTACCAAGCCTCTTTTATTTTACTAGTTGTCCAGATCGCACAAAACACTTCCGCTGTGGCTTGTATGCTTGTATGACTTGTATGTGGGTCGGTGACCCGCATTTGTGTGTATGATATGAATGGCCTCGAGCCTTTAAATAAAGTACTTGTGTCGAGAGTCATGTTGTGATGCCTTGTTGTATTTGCACATATCGAGCATATTGTGTGTATGATTGAAATGCTTGGTATGTGTGGGATCCGACTATCTAGTTGTTTATCTTTAGTAGCCTCTTACCGGAAATGTCTCCTAGTGTCTCCATCGAGCCATGGTAGCTTGCTACCGCTCCGAACACTTAGGCTGGCCGCATGTGTCCTTCTTCGCTCTCGTCTCTGTTCCTTCGGGAAATGTCACGCATTGAGTACGGAGTCCTCGTTAGCCCGCTACAGCCCGGCCATCGGAGTCCTGCTAGCCCAGCGCTACAGCCCGAACTTACTTGCTGTTGATCGACACGCTCGATGCCGGGTCATGGATGCCCGTCCTCGTAAGTCTGCGCTACTTTGGGTTTACGACTAGTCATGTCACCCGGCCTTTTCATATGGATGCTAGCGACACTATCATATACGCAGCCAAAAGGCTAAACGGTCCCGGCCAAGGTAAGGCGACACCGTTGGGATACCGTGCGGAGGCCGCAAGTGATATGATGTGTTACAGCTAGATCGATGTGACATTGAGTCGGGTCCCGACAACGCTGGCATCAGAGCCGACGCTCAGAGGTTCTCCAAGCCAAACCGTCGATGTTGAGTCTAGAAATGCTTTAGTTATATGTAGGGGAATTGATTGTGGGATGGTACGTAAGGCTTTTTTACTCTTTATCTCATGATATTCTCGATCCGAGTCACCCATTCTTCCATCGGGGTTAAGGATTAGGACCTTCTCTCTATTAGGCTCACGTGTTACTAATCAAGAGTACCTTGTAGGTTTGATGGTTACAAGCCCGGTTCAGTTTTACTATCCTCGTTATGTTACTAAATTGGACCCGTAACCTTGATATGATATTGTTGAGTGGTTATGCAATCCTGTGAAATGTCTCAATCCTTTGAGCATTTACAACAAGTATGCTGTCCAAATTCGCTAGAAATACTAATGTCTTTGCATTGTGGTTGTGCTTCCAGATGGCCACTCGTGATCACAATCAAGTGGTTCGTCTGACCAGATGCATTGGTGTGACCGGTCATACATCCATGCTAGTTCGGTTATGATCAAGGGATACCGCTGGTACCTTAATACACATTGAAGAGCAGATCGAGATTTTAATCAAAGTCAAGATCTTTGCACCGCCGGTGTTCTCTTATCCCGGTTGCACCGAGGCCCTTCACAGCTCCTATGGGCTTGGTGTTACTATTGATATGGCGGTTCAAGATGCTGCATATTCTATGATGACCATTATACGAGCCAGATCGGGCTGCTCCGCAACACCGACTTCCTAGATATGCCGAGTTCACTTCGAGCGCTTGGTTATCTTCGAGCCATCTATGCCGATTCCAACAGAGGACTCCTAACCCGCATTACCGCCGAGTTGCTCGAGGACAAGGACCGAGAGAGTCGGGCCTTGAGGATGGAGTTTTCAATGCCCGTGGCCGATCACCGGGCTACCTTGACTCGCTTTTGCACCGCTGCTCAAGCTGGTTATATGGATATGAGAGATTTGTATCCTGTCAGGGCTGATCTCACGGACATGATGGATCGGCGTGATGTGGGGGCATCACCCCACCTCGTGGTCCTCGCCACCGCTCAGAGGTCCAAGACCTCACCCTTGCCCTTACGGTCCACAGCTCCTCAGACCGCCTGCCCTGACGATCACGCTGAACTCCTGTGTTACGGAGGAGACTTCTATGAGAACTACTACGAGACGCCTGAGTTAGTAGTAGTCCCACTAGTATTGTAATAGCTTGTATTTCCACCGCCTCCTGTGACTCGTGGAATATGACTTAGTGTGTACTAATTCGGAGGTGTAACAAAAATAATGTATAGGAGCTTGTGTGCCTCCGATGAGATGTAATCTTCCTTTCACCGTAGTAGTACTTTGTTTGGTCTTGTACTAAACCTTGTATGGTGTGTATGACGATGGAATAAAGAAGCAGTTTCAGATTCACCATGTCATACGGATGATCATCTCGCATTCCGAGTTATCCATTACATTCTACACTTCTATGTCGAATCTTGCCATCCTCGACTAAACCTTGTCTTGTTTTCCTAGGATGGTTAACACCAAGAACAACCCTGCTCCGCCAGAGCAGGTCAAGGCAAGTGGAGTTGGAGAAGCAACCTGCCTCACCCTCCTTCTCCGCCGGGTTATGCTAGAGGCCGAGAGAAACAAACGGAGACCAACCGCTTGCTGGAGCGATCGTAATGTAACACAGCCCATCATCGAGAAACAACTTGGTGTCGCCGCTGACTTTACAAGTTACACCTCCTACCTTCCACCACTCGCCGAGCCTCTCGACGCCGATGATCGGCTTCGCAAAGATCACTCACAAGCTGCGCTCGAGACGGTAGCCGAGGCGGACAAGGTCACCTTTGCTGCATATCATCTTGAAGGCCCCGCCAGCCTCTCGTGGGAGAACTATATGGCTATGCGCCTGCCTGGCCATGTCACTACTTGGGCAGAATTCAGCGAGGCTTTCCGTGAACATCACATTCGGAGGGTCTCATGGATCGCAAACGTGAGGAGTTCTCAGCCACCCAAGGTCGCTCTCCGTGGACGCCTATAGTAGAGAGTTCGTAACCTCGCACGCTATGCAATCAAGAGGTCTCCATCGACGCCAAGAAATGTGCAAGGTTCCGCAAGGACTTAGCCCCAGCTCCGCCGAGATCTCCGCTCGCATGAGTGCACCTCTTCCGTAAGCTTGTTAACAAAGCCATCACCACTGAAACTGGTCGACCGATTTCAAGCAACACGCAAGCATGGCCGTGATATGGGTTCCTCATCCGTGCCGGACCACGAAGCGCCGTGTGGGTGCCTAATACCGCCTCGCCACCCAGATTCACACCGAGGCCATCCTTCCAGCGCCGCCAGCTTCAAAGAAGATGCACCAGCTAGGCCCTATGGTGGACCAACCAACAACGCCTTCACGCCGCCAGCCCCGCGGACGTGCTTCAAATGTGGTGAATCAGGCCACTACATGCGCGATTGTCCCTGCATCAACCCCAACCAGCCTCGCAAAGTTGCTGGCCGTGGCAAGCCAGCAGAAAGGTGTTCTATGCCTGCCGCCACCACCGCGACGTGGCCATGTTAATTGTGTCTCACCGAAGAGGCCCAAGAGGATCCCAACGCCGTGCTCGCACGCTTTTGTTAATTGCCACCCGCATCCGCTCTTTTCGACATCGAGCATCTCATTCATTCATATCCGAAAGCTATGCTCGCTTGCATAACACCGCATTCAGGATATGCCCACCTCCATGGTAATTCAAACCCCGGTTCCAAATGGCAAACTTCTAGAGTAAGCCATGGAAATGAAATTCAGGTCGACAGACTTGTTTTCCTTGCATCGCTGATAGCTCTCAAATCTTCGGATATAAATATCATCTTGGGTATGGACCGGATGTCAGCCCATCATGCCAAGATTGATTGTTTCTCTAGGACTGTTCAACTTACGCACTTCTCGAAAGATAGTCAATGTCTTGACCCAATATCCAAGCGCCAACTATATTCTCTTAATGCCACCATTGCTGCACTCAAGACGCTCCGTAGTCCGTGACTTTCCGGATGTCTTTCAGAAGAATTGCCTGTGTCCCACCCGACAGAGATGTTGAATTCGTGATAGACCTCATTCCAGAACTGCCCCAATTTCTAGAAGACCCTATAAGATGGCACCCCAGAACTAGCCGAACTTAAGAAACAACTCGATGAGGCCTTGCAAAAGGGTTTCATCCGCCCTAGTTCATCTCCTTGGCTTGCCCTCGCCCTTCTTCGCCAAGAAGAAGGATGGTACGGACCGGATGGTTGTAGATTATCGACCCGCCAACTTGGTCACAATTAAGAACAAGTATCCGCCCTCAGATCAACGATCCGTATGATCAGCTCGCAGGATCCTCGCCTTTCTAAGATGGATTTGAGGTTAGGCTACCATCAAATCAAAATCCAAACGGGACATTCCCTAAACGGCCTTTGTTACTCGTTACGCCAATACGAGTACACCGTCATGTCCTTCGGCTTAACCAACGCCCAGCCACATTTTCCCCGTTAATGAACTCAATCTTCATGGAGTATTTGGATAAATTCGTCTGGTTTACCTCGATGACATACTCATCTATTCCAAGAACGAGGAAGAACATGCCAACATCTAAGGCTAGTGTTGATGAAACTTCGAGAGCATCGCTTTATGCCAAGTTTTCTAAATGCGAATTTTGGCTGCCGTATGACCTATCTAGGACATGTAATTTCGGTAAAGGTATTGCTGTAAACCCCGAGCGAGTTCAAGCCGCCCCAATTGACTCCACCGAATCGGTCAAGCAAGTTCGAGTTTCTTGGCTTAGCGAGCTATTGTCGCCGCTTCGAGAACTTCTCCAAAGTTGCTAAACCTCTAACCAACTCCTCAAGAAAGATAAAAGTTCGAGTGGACTCCACAATGTGAGCACAGCTTGTGAACCGAAAAGACGCTTAACTTCGCCTCCCGCGCCGGTACCACCAGATTTCTAAGGACTTTGTTATCTATTATGACGCCATGACAAGGACTAGGCTGTATTCTCATGCAAGATCGACACGAATTGCTTATGGTTCACGGCAATTACACCCACATGAGGAAAACTACCCTACTATGATCTAGAGCTTGCAAATGTAGTCTATGCACTCAAAACTCTGGCGACATTACCTTCTTGGTAATCGCTATGTAAATCTACACCGATCACCAAAGTCTGAAATATATATTCACCCAACCAGATTTGAATCTCGTGCAAAGACGTTGGGTTGAGTTGATTTCAGATTTCACTTAGGGATAACTTATACCCCGTGAAAAGCCAACGCCATGGCTGATGCGCTTAAGTCAGAATCTTATTGCAACAACCTGATGTTGCAACAAAGTCAACCACTTCTCCACGAGGAATTTCGAAGCTCAACCTTCACATTGTTCCTCGAGGGTTCCTTTCCACCTTGGTGGCTAAACCTTCCTTACGGATCAGATCATCAAAGCCCAAAAGGTAGATCCGGAATTTCCCGATCAAAAGAAACATCAAGAAAGGAGTTGCGGATTGTTTCTCCATTGATGATCAAGGAGTCGATACTTCGAAACCGCTTAGTGGTTCCTAAAGTACGAAACTCCGCGCGATTGATCCTTAAGGAAGCTCATGAATCTCCTCTCACCATTCATCCCGTGGCACTAAATGTATCAGACCTACGCCAGAGGTTCGTGGACTAGGATGAAGAGAGACATTGCTCAATATGTTGCTAATCGCGACGCTTGTCGCCGCGGTAAAAGCAGAGCATCAACGGCCTCGCCGCACCCTTCAACCTCTAGCTATTCCTCGAATGGAAATGGGATAAAATTAGTATGGATTTCATCACCGGTTTTCCCAGACCAAGAGAGGGAATAATGCTATCTTTGTCGTTATCGACCGCCTTTCCAAAGTAGCCCATTTCTTACCTGCTCATGAGAGTATAACCGCTAGTCACCTAGCAGATTTGTACATCTCCTAATAGTGTCTCTTCATGGTGTTCCATTGAAATAAACTCGATCGAGGAAGTCTCTTCACCTCTCGATTTTGGGAAAGTTTCCAAAACGCTATGGGAACCCATCTTTCCTTTAGCAATCGCCACCTCAATCAAGTGGTCAAGTAGAACGGTCAACCAAATCCTAGAAGACATGCTTCGAGCTTCATATCTCATTTCGAATGGATTGGGAGAAATGCCTTCCATTTGCCGAATTTGCTTATAACAACAGCTATCAATCTAGCTTGGGCAAAGCACCTTTGAAGTTCTCTATGGACGAAGGTGTCGAACACCTCTTAACCTGGTCGAAACCGGGAAAGATAATTTTTGGCCCGGATATGATCCAGAAGCGTAAGAGCAAGTTCGATCGCTCGTGAAAAGTTGAAAACAGCCCAATCTCGCCAAAAGAGTCAATATGACCGAAAACATAAGGCTATGACTTACGAGGTTGACGAGAAGGCTTACCTTCGGGTTACCCTCCAAGGGAACCCATCGCTTTCGTATCAAAGGCAAATTGGCTCGCCACATTGGACCCTTTCGCATTCTTGCCAAACGAGGAGAAGTTGCTTTACCAATTGAACTACCTCCGATCTCCAAAGTCCACGACGCCTTCCACGCTTTCAACTCAGCGCTGCTTCGGATCCTATCCGTGGAGGACCACTAAACGCTTGATCTTCAAGATAATCTCACATATCGAGAATATCCCGCTCAGATTCTCGATCGCCGAGCGCACCACTCGACGCATAATATCAAGTTTCTCAAGGTTCAATGGTCGACCATTCCGAGAAGGAAGCTACTTGGGAAAGGGAGGATCGCCTTCGACTTGAGTACCCCGCCTCTTTCCGGAGGAACCTAAATCTCGGACGAGATTCTTTTGAGTGGGGTGAGTTGTCACAACCCTAGCTAGTCCATGCATTAGAGTGTTGCATCATGTTTATTTCATTCAATGTAAATTTGAAATGGGATTGCCGTAACCCCCAAATTTCTCCTCAAACAACTAGGGTTTACTAAAATATTTTCGATGAACCTGAATGCCTTTCTAAAATGTCCATCATTTTTGTCTTGGTCCGTAAGCTTTGCCAAAAGTGATGCACAATTTCCTAGGTCATCCTTTGGTCTTTGAATTAAATCATAGCTATTTGAATTTGGGCATTTAAAATTTATAAAATATTTCAAATGTCCAAATATCTCCAAACTAAATGTTTCATGTTGGAAATATTCCAACATGGACCAGAGTAGTTTGGTGAATTTTGAAACCTCCTAGGTATTTTAAATAACTCAACAAAGTTGCGTAAAAATAGAAAAGAAAAAGAAAGTAAAAACTTCACTCGGCGCCGCTTAGCCAGCCCACCTGGCCGCCCAGCCTGCCACAAGGCTGGCCAAAGAGCTGCTTGGCTTGCCAGTGCAGCCAAGGTGCTCGGCGGCGCACCGCAGCTCGCCACGCAGCTGCCGCTGCCTCGCCGCTTCTCGCTTGCCACGCCGGGATCGACCTCGCCTTCTCCCGCACTTCTGACGCCTCTCCTCCCTCGTTCGCCCTCCTCGCCCACGCCATGGCCGACGCCACCGCCAAGACCACCGTCAGAGCCGCCTCCGCCGACCCCACGCCGCGCCATCAGGTTCAGAGCTCCGCCGTCTGCCATTTCGAAGCTAGCCGAGCCTCGAAGGCCAAGGCTTCCTGCCGCCGCACCAGCTCGCCTGCGCCACCGCCGAGATCCTTCGCCGCTGCCGCTGCAGCTCGCCCCCGACCTCGCCGACGGTTTCTACGCGGAGCTCAGGAGCTTAGCTACCTTCCCGACCTCTCTCTCTCGCCTTCTGCACCACAGCGACCGCGACGAAGCTCACGCACTCGCCGCCGCAGACTCGCCGCCGACGTGTTCCCGCCACACTCCGCCTTCTCACCGTGTCCAACGCGCTCACCACGATCGCTACTGGAGCTAACCACGACTCCACGCACCTCACCGCACCCCACAG